>JAWUZG010000063.1:11075000-11167500 GCA_036785705.1 Acanthornis magna | reverse complement strand
TTTGGGCACTTATTTACATAAATTGGTACGTATCAGGTGTCATTAGGGAGCAAGGTCTTTTCTTATCCTCTTTTTCAAATTTCTACTTGAAAAGATTTCCATTCTTTATGATGTCATTGTAGAAGTGTGTACTCCATTGTAGAATGGCATAAAGCTTTGCCAGGGGAAGTTTAGGTTGGAAATTAGAAAAAGGTTCTTCATCTAGAGGGAAATAGGGCATTAGAATGGGAAAGTTGTCATGCCACCAAACCGGACAGAGTTCAAGAAGTGTTTTGGACAATGTTCTCAGGCACGTGGTGTGATTTCTGGGGATGCCCTATGCAGGGCCAGGAGTTGGACTTTAATGATCCTTGTGGGTCCCTTCCAACACAGGATATTCTATGATTCCACAATATTAAGAACCCATATGAAAATAGACAGTTATGTGTATACAAGGTGCAAGGATGTCTAGAATTTTGTGTAGTTGGAACTAAATTTATAGTTCACACCTTAGGTGGAGGAACGCTTTCAGCAAATTGTGTTGTGGAGCAAATACGACTGTTGTGATGAGTTGTAGATGGAGACAGTTTCTCAGATAAATGAGGATTCACCCAATTAAGGCTGTAAAAATAAAGAAAAACAAACCCTCTTCTGGAGTGAATTGAAAGCTTGGTTACTGTACATGAAACACTGGTATGATGTGTTCTCACTGTTCTACCCTACATGAAATTCAAGTCGCTTAATTCTGAATGTTTGAGTACCTGCTTCTAATTTTGGTCCATTTTCTGACACAGCAAACCCTAAACTTGACGAAATAAGCCTTCATGAATCTACCTTGCTGTAAGGAGTCCTAGGGTTACACAGTTAAACCATAGCTGCTCCTGTGTTACTAGCAATCCTAGTTGTGAAGAATTGTCTGGAGCAGAAGGTGAAGGAGATGGGACCTGAACTCAAGGGATGTTACAGGTTTTCAGACTTATGACAGCCTGAGGCAGTTCCTCTGAAGCCAAGCCCTGTGATCAAGCCATCTCAATACAGTTCCACAACTGAACAAAGCGCAGATCTGTGGTATCTCAGTCACTGTTATCCCCTCACAAACTTCAGCTTGCAGAAGCAAAATTTTTAATTTGAAAATTCTTTTAGCTCCACAATTGAAATTTGTAGCAGTCCATTGACAGAAGCCTGAACCACCAAATCAGTTCAGTCAGTAGGGCTTCAATCACTGGGACTTCACCAGAATGATCTAAACTCTATATTTATATTTTTCCTGCCAAACTTCAAAACTGCATGCCACCTTTGTCTTGAGAACCAGAGGCTTTTAGTACTAAAGTGAGGATTCAGCTTTTTTAAAATTTCATCAAAGCACGTTGAGTGTGTCTGTTCATGAACAGACAAATTATTTTTCACCTCTGTTTGTAGTTCATTGTCTCATTGGTATATGAAATGTGTGGTGTATATACTGCAGTAAGGAACTACAAAACTTTTCAAATATGTCATCAACCTAAACAATTTTCTTATTTCATTTTAGTTGCTTCGTGTATTTGCCAAAGGGAAAAAAAAACCAGATCAAAAAATGAATGTTACCTATGTAACCTGCTTTTTCAGCATTTTGTGGAGGCTATAAGTAGAAATAACCATTAAACTGCCAACTTATGATAATTACCTGTCAGCAAAGCATCTTCCTTGATAGTAAACCCATTATCTTGATTAGCTGGGATCTAGGAAAACAAGACACACATTGATGTCACTAGTTTAATCTGGAGCTTCTTCTTTTTATTCACTTTTCTCAACATAAAGACAACAATTGTGTAACAATTGTCAGTCGCAATTGTATTACTAGATAATGATTTATTGAATGTGGTTTGATCACTTGTCTTTAAGAAAAAGAAAAAAAATCTTAAAAAAACATCATCTTCAGTAAAAGGGCATAACATCCTGTTTTTTATCAATTGAGGAAGTAAAGATGTGAAACATATGCCCTTTTATTACAAAATTTTAATTCTAAAGCTTTATGCAATTGCTTAAAACTTTGTATTTTAAATGGCTTGTCTAAATGATTATTTAATTACTTTGCAGAGGAATTTGTTTTTTCCAGAATGCCATGTCTGGCAAGTTGCACAGAGTGTATCAATACCTTGAACCACTAAAAAATTCTTTGGTATATGAATTCCATTCTGACCCCATAGTCAATAACAAGAGAACTATGCAAAGGTAATAGCTCTGGCTCACATACTACAGCCAAAAATGGCATTAAAAAAAAAAGGAAAAAAAAAAAAGCTGAATGTGCCATCATATGGTGGAACAATTTCAGTTACACTCATTTTAAACTATCTGATTAGAGAATAAGGGCTTTCAAGTCTCAACTTCAAAGTGTCTCAACTGGGAATGCATTGATGAATAAATGGGCCACAATGATTTTGTAAAAGATATTTTTGATGGTAGCAGCATCATAGGGTAGTATAGACAGTTGCCTGAGGCCAAAAAGAATTGGTAAACAATCCAACTAACAACCCAAAAACTGTGTTACTGGGATTCATGACAGTGAAATCACACATACACACGCTATTCATCAATTTGGGGTGTGGTGAGTCTTGTAGTAACTGTATTGAGTTATCTCTTCAAAGAGAAATTACTGAAGAATTTATAGCATCACTAGAGAAAGAATTATGGTTTAAGTAATTCCTTTAAAATTTAATCATCAAAATCATGAAAATTTAAGATACATCAAAGAAATGCATCTTTGAGAAAACATGAGAGTGTACTGTTAAAGAATTTCAAATGGATGTGTACTTAAATTTATCATGTGCTACAAGACTCATAGTGTGTATTAACTCTTACTAGTCTCATCAAGTTTAAAAAAATAGGATTTTTGAGCAAAGATACCCTTCATTAGGTCACCATTCAGAAGCTGTGCTGAATCTAAAAGTGAAAATTTGTAGCTAGGCAACAACGGCGCTTCGTTGTGGTCAGTGCATGCCTAAGGTCATAACTGAAGATTTAGTTTATCAGATAGTCTGAAAGAGAAAAGAAGTTCTGATTTTATGCTAACAAATTAATATCACTAGTTTAAGACCTGGAGCTGGTTACACATAAACCCCAAATTTCATATATCTGGTAAAATAAGAATTCTGAAATCCTTTTTATTGGGTTGGAAATGCAGAAATATCTCCTACTGCTCCCTGCCATTTCTTGCAGTGAGTCAGCAGTGGGTTCAACATAGACTTAAATATCCCCTCACAACACTTCACTTTTTCTACTGGAGAAGAGTGAAGCTGACTCAGATTCTAAAATCCAGCTCAGAAATGGGGTCCTGCTAGCCTTCCAAGAAGAGTGTTATGTCTACAGGACGTGGAAAGAACATACTGAGTGTGCTGGACTGCTCCAGCAGGATTGTCTCCCTCTTGTCAATGAAGGAGCAGAGATTTGGATAAAATGCAAGGCAGACATTTTATGCTCTTTCTATCCATTTTGAACACAAAATAACATGAGTAATGTATATGTATACGTATATGTATATGTACATGTATATGTATATATGTGGTAGTACTGGCTAAGAATAACAGGATTTTTAGGACCATAATTATTAAGAGGTTGCTTGATTAAGTACCACTCAGGAAATTTGGATATACGTGTTTCTGCAATGCAAATAAGGCCCATAGGAATGCAAGGGGCTGTTTCAATGCAATAAATGGCATAGGACAGTATATTTGGAATTGGTACAAACCAAATTAAACTGGCAGACATGAAGAAAAGAACACAGATCTACAGTTTTATTACTTGGTGCTCCTGTCCATCTCTAAGGAAGGAGGGAAAAACCTCCAGTATATTTTGTTAATATTCGCTCTTGAGAAATAATAATCTCTGTAGGTGAATGATTAATCTGTCATGTTTTCTAGCACTGCAATTCCAGTGCTGGAAGTTAGATCATAACAAGTTTCTTCGTTGAGACTTGTGTTTGTGGCATACAGAATGTGAAAGTGTCTAGTCATCCACCAGTATTCTGTGCTTCCACAGTCTTTAAGCATTTTCAGTCAGCCAAATTTTTCTATTATCAAAAATCATTTAACTGCATGATTTACTCAGGTTGATTTCAATAGCTTAAATTTCCCAGGAAAATGAGTCCCTAAGAGGAATGAGTGGTTAAATTAGCTGAAATAGTTTTGAGAAACTGAACAGGTGTGATTTGAATACACATTTTACTTAGATGTTAATAGCTGCCCAGACCTATGCTTTGTTAATAGAAATAGAAATCATGATTTAAATCTTGTCATAATTTGTTTAATTTCCCTTTGGCTCTTTAGCTAGAACACACCACCCCTCTTTGTTCATGCATATTGCTTTTTTTTTTTGAGCGATGGCCGTCTAAAGATGTTGTTGCTGTTTGATCATGTCAGAGATCAAAATAGTTGCAAACCATTTTGCATGTTAGCAAGGACAGGGATGACCCAATAAAGAGTGTTTCAATAGGCACATCAGTCCTTAGTAGGCACTGGTCCAGACCAGTAAAAAAGAATTAAAAAGAGTTTGCTGGTTTGGAAGTATGGGGTTTTTACAGGAAACTTGTTATGACAGTAGACTTCATATAGATGGTAGGCAAAACAAACAAATGGGACAAAGAAGTAGAGGATATTTTAAAGCAAAGGAAATAATCATCCTTTTTTGCCCAGAATCACAACAGAATCTACAAATTAGTGTCTCAAGGCAGTTTGTGCAATAGATACAAATGACAATTTTTTTCAGGGGCCATAATGCGATGTGGTTGCAATAACCCAATTTTGCAAAAGGACAAGCATGTGCAGATTTTGCATGTCAGAGTGTATTTGAACAAAGGTCAGCACTGATAGTTCCTTCTCTTAGAATACCATGCTGATAAAAACATAAAGGGACTCTCCCTCAAGTTGACATAGGTTTTGAAAAAGGCTATGAGTGCAAGTTCAAGTGGGCTGATGATGCCGCAACACTTAGGAGATCTGAAGGAATTGGCTTCTATTCTTACAGATCAGAAGATAAAGTCAGAAGATTGGCTAGAAATCTTTTAGTCTTTTTCCATTAAAACCTGAAAATTCCTATGGACTTCACCAAGAAAATAATTATAAACATCCAAATTAGTTCAACAGCCGAGTACAACCAACATGTACGAAAGACTTTTACTTGATAAGCATTTGCAGTTTAAAATTCATTTTTAACTTGATCTACAGTGGGCATCACAATGGTAAATAAAGTTGTCTACAGACTACTTAGAAGGTCACAACCATGACACCTATTTCATTGTTTTATCTACCTTCATTTTTCCGGAACATCTTTTGACTATTGTAGAATAGACAGGCTGTATCTCCCCTCTCCAAAATCTATGCAACCTTGTTATTTTCAGCAGAAACTTGGCTTTAAAGTATTTTAAATTTTCTTTTCTCCCATTTCTTTAATGTTTTGCATGTTGCATTTATCTAGACTTAAATTTACTTTATCCTACAGAGATAGTTTAAGGCACACTGAGTTCCCAAAATGAAGCTGAAGGGTTTTACTCTGTTGCAAAGATCACCATTTGCAGTTACCCTTATGCAGAAACATGTACTGTTATTCAGTTCCCTTCTTATCATTCCTAAAAGCTTTTCACACTTCAGTTTCCACAAATGCAATTGTTTTTGGTGCAATAAGGTTCAGAAAACCACTGTTGCATAGTGATTTTCTTCTGCACTGGACAAGGTGATACCTATCTTTTAAAAACATGCTGGAATAGAAAAATCTGTTACAAATAAGTGAATATGTTATATTTTGATTTTTTATGGCATTATTTTAAAATTTCAGGGATTCTTCTATTCAGTACATATGCTCAATATATTTTTTCATGTTTATTAAGTTCTGTATTTCAAATGCAGTAGTGATTTAAACTATAGCCTTTAAAAAGATTTAATCTATTTGAATTATAAACTTGTCTATTACCAAATGCCTTAGAAACCTACATTTGCATTCTAAATTTACAAGAGTATACCATGCAATTCCAGACACCAAAATCCTGAATAACAAAAACTTTAGCATTAATTTAATTTATAGATGAAATCTAAATATCACAGAATATTTTCATGTGTCTATAAACCTTTCCATCCAACTTTGAAGAATTTTAAGGGTTTATAAGTATAAAATGGAATAGGTGCAGAAAAAAAAAATTAAAATTGGCATTCATTCAATGAGGATATTTTAGTGCACACCTTTTAAATAAATTAAATTTCTAATGTTAAAAAAAGGTTGAGTGAAAGTAAAATTTGTCGTGTCAGTATTTTCTCATAATATTAAATAGAAACTTGAATTTATTGTTGTTTCTTATGTAACATAATCCTTGGAAGCACTGGCATATGCTCTCAGGAAATCTGTAGACTTACCCACATCTACTTAGTGTTCCTTACCCACTGAAATTTAATAAGATACATCTGTATTGAATGATAGCAAAACAGTTTTACCCTGACCTAATGAATGGTGGTGTGGTTTTGACATTTTGAATACTTTATATCCAGTTAATGTTCTTTATATCTGTGTTTTATTTTTATATTTTTTATGTTCCTTATATAGCACTTCTGAAAACAGTTACATTTGCCACTTGAGCAAAACACTTTTCCGTAGCAATTTAATCACATATGTGTTTAGTATGAGACCTGGGCTGAATATTTTAATATAATAATAATCTATAAACAATTCAATAATGCGACAGATATTATCATTTGTATATCCATAAAATCTGTGTATTTCCAGGTCAGTTAGATTTTAGAACGTACCTGTATGGTCTGTATGGTCAAATGAAGCTCCTTAGTTTTAACACTGAGAAGTACTTAAAGCTAATGTTTTAAATCCACGACACCGATTTTTTTCTCATTCCGAATGTCAGAGTATATGTTCACACCCAGTGTTTGGACCTGTTCTCTTTAAAACCTTTTCTAATCTAGTACTGTTGAAAGTTGTTACAAAATAACAAATTATACTGCTTGCATTATGGCCATTCCCAAATGAAAATATGAATGCTCTCCATACGAATGCTCTTCTTGTTCAACCTGGAGAGGAGGAGACTGAGGGGAGAGATCACCTACAACTTCCTCGCAAGGGCAAGTGGAGACTCAGGCACTGACCTCTTCTCTGTGGTGCCCAGAGACAGGACCCAAGGAAATGGCCTGAAGTTGTGTCAGGGGAGGTTTAGGTTGGATATATAAAAAAGATTCTTCACCCAGAGGGTGGCTGGACACTGGAACAGGCTCCCCAGAGAAGAGGTCACAGCACCAAGCCTGTCTGAATTAAAGAGTTTGGGCAATGCTCTCAGGCGCATGGTGTAAGTCTTGGGGAGCCCTTCTCAGGGCCAGGAGTTGGACTTGATGATCCTGGTTGGTCCCTTCCTACTCAGGATATTCTATGATTCAATACAAAAATACTACTGATTTTGACCCTTTAATTCAAATCACTTTATTAGATGTTTTATTTTTTTATATTATTTTATTAGGTGTTATATTATATAGTTGGACACCTGAAATGTAGAGCTCATGTAATTTTGTTTATGGCAAGCTTGTTGATTGGCTGCAAATCACAGATAACCATCACCTATATTAATACAGTAATATTTACTTAGATAGATCTAAAATTCTGCATTCAAATTTTATTGGGAAGAAAATGAATGGACTTTGCTTTTCTGGCTTATTCTGAATTTATTTAAAAGGAATATTTCAAGTTTTTGTATAATGGTGTGAGAGAGAGTTGTAACTAATTCCCGTGATGTAAGTACAGATAAATCCACCTGTTGTACCATCTCCTATGATTATTCTACTCTTAATTTATTTTGTGCCCAGAAATCTCTTGCAGATAGTTTAAGAGGACCAGATTTGTTATCAAATCTGTACGGCCAGTGCAACACAGGTGTGGAGTAATGACATTTTATGTGGTAGTGCCACTGCTGTGTTACCCTTATTCTTGATTAGTGATATAAAAATAATATACACTTTGAAAAAGATATTTCTGAAGTGTTATTGACCATAGAGTTTTCCATAATATTTTCTTTCTTCTTGGCTTTGGAGACTCTGGGTAGGATAATGCTGTCTTCCAAAACAGCGATGAAAACACCTGGCAGATTATTTGTAATTCTAATCAGTTTTTAAACTATTGGCCTTCATTACACAGCCCACAGAGTGCTTGTGGCCCACAACATGTATAATTGTAACCCACCATAAATTAGTAGCTTGGCCTCTATAATTTAGTGTTGCAGGAGCTATTGTTTATCCAAAAGAACATTGTTCTTCTGAAAAGATGAGTTGCTTCTAATATGTATACTAATTACTGAAAATTATTGTATGACAATTGGACGTCCTTAGCCAGTCATAACAAAGAAATACTGTCAAGTTGTCAGCTCATAAACCTACTCCTTGGAGCTAAGGCACTGGCAGAAAGGAAGCTTATGTTCTGAATGGAGTTTGAGTTTCTCTAAAGCTGTATTTTACTGTTCTGTTTCAGTTCCCTTTTTTTTTCCAGTGCATTGTGTAGGAAAATGAGAACTTCTGCTAATTTTAAAGTATTGGCATAATTGTGTTGAGTAAATGTTTGAAGAGAATATTTACTGTAATTTATTTCTCTTGTAAGTACTATCAGGAAGAACTGAAAAGATTGTCAGCTGTCTCTAATGGAGGATTTTAGAGATTTCTCAGGTTTCATGAACCTCCCTAGAAGCAGAAGATATTTTCAGCTGCAGAGGGAATAATTATCAAATGCTTCTGCTTAAAATATATGTGCATGACCACTCTGTGCTACCACAGATGTGAGGAATTATTTCATGGCACAAATCTGATGTACTTTCTCAATAAGGTGGGTGTTTTTGTACCACGTCTTAAAGATTTACATATGCAATTAAGACAAAATGTCAATTTTTAAATTGAAATAAAAATACTTCCAGTGTGCTGTACAGAGATAGCAAAGCTGATCTTTTTACTTCAGCGAAGTGCCCAGAATGCTTAATGGGGAAGGAGAATCATGTTTGATTTTTGAAAGCTGAATTATAACTTCATTGCTCAGTCTTAAATTGTTCCATTTCTTTGTTATGCTAATGCAGTAGTGGCCAATGTAAGAGAGGGAGGCAATTTGTAGGGAAGGATACTGAGTCCCAGCCAGCTACATCCTTAATTGTATTAATTGGTGAATAAGTTACAGAATGCCTATGGTATATTCAGCAGCCATGGGATATGAGGCCTCTGACTTTTGGCACCATGGATGCATTTCTGGGGATGGTTTTTGAGACTGACATGAGGCTGCAGCTGTGAGGTTGCTTCCTGTTATCTCCATCCCCACTGCTAAGCAGCATTGGAAGCAGGCCAGGAAGGGTGTCATATTGCCAGAGTAGTGCTAAAACACCTTTGCAGTCAAGGAGAAGGGTGAGACTCCCCAGGCTTAAAATCATATATTCATCCAGGTTTGAATTGACCTTAGAAAGTCTATAGTCCAATCTCCTGCTCAAAACAGGTCAAAAGGAACTCAAGCCCAGCTGGTTCTCCCTGGACCTTGGCAGATTTTCTCCTACATTGTTTTGAATGTCAATTATCTCTTAAAAATTCCAGCCTTCCTTTTTTCTGTGCCACAGGGCAGTGTGCCTTAGGTAGCATTGAATACAAAACCCCAAGGATGTTGACTGGATCAGTTAGGTTTTGTTCCTTATGTTGTCATATATCTGGATGGATTTGGAAGTACTGAAAACTTTACTTAATTTAGAGTAGCATTGATATTTCAAAGGCTGACTTCATCATTATAGAGATACTTGCATATTATGCTGTGTTCAACTCTAAATTAAAAAATTTAAATAATGTGTTCCTGATTTTTTTTGTTGTTTTTGTTGTTTTTGAGTCTCCAAGTGTTTTCACAATTTAAAATTTAATTTTTTTCCAGACTTAATAAATGGTAATGTTAACTTTCTGAGGTTTTGGGTATATTGTTTGGTATTTAAAATAATTTGTATTTTGTATTCGCCTTATAGACGACAGATATGTAAAGTGAGACAAACTTGGGAAAGCAAAATAAAATCACAAAAAACATTTAGTGGGAAAACCATGAAGGGGAATTGTCTTTAATTAGTTCACAGTTGGAGATTTGTTCATACTGCTTTTTTTAGTTAAGTCCTTCATCAAGAAGAAAAGAACTATTTAACTTTTAGGGCCCTTGGAGGAAAAGGGCCTTGAAACACTTACAATACATGTATCTCAGATATCTCTTTCAAAATATTATTACATTTTTTTATGTGGCCACTACCTAAAAATACATTAATTTTTATATTTTATATATCAATGTTACCATTGAAATTGATTTGAATTATATTCAAAATAGTGCTACAGAAGAGAACATTAATGTCCATATTTCCCTGCTGTTACATGGAGTAGCAAAGGTTTTTGTAGTATTGGAGCCATATTCTTGGCTTAGCAGTATTTTGGAAGAGATGTTTCTAGTTCAACAGATTCTGCCATACAATAGCAGTCCTTAATGCTGCCTTTCCTGTCTAACACATAAAATATCCCTGTATCTGAGTAGACACAGAGATACAAATACTTAGTCAGTTAGGAACTTGCAAGTGTAGCTGTGTATCCCAATGTGCTCTTGGGATAAATTTTTGTATGCTGGAGTGTCCAAGAATTAGTTATTAATAGGTATAAGTCTCCTTAGTTCTCTGGTTGTCTCTAAGCACTTCCAATGGGTTACTGACTTACACGCTGCGAAGGTGAAAAGCTTGGTCCATTTTTTCCCTTCTCTTTGTGAAATTAAACCCTGACCACATTTCAGAACAGAGCACATATGTACCTGCAAATAAATGTTTACTTCTCTTCTGAGAATATAAATGTTTTGCTCAGTTTGTCTTCTCTAAAACTCTCTGAGATGAAAATAGGTTATCAAGATAGAAATAATTCTAATTCTACCTCATGACAGATGTCCCTCAGTGTTGACTAGTGTATTGAAAATCTGGAAATCCTGATTTTTAATCCTGACATGATACTTGACATGGATTTTAAAGTCACTTTAACTTTTTTATCTTGATATTTTATCTGATCATTCCACTCAATATTTTTTTGAGATTTATTATTCTTTGGAGAATATAAGAAAAACTTGTAAAAATTGTTGTTCATTCAGAGAAGACCATCACAGGTAATTTTCAGGCTTTTAGTGATAATCTTATGGATTCCATGAGAGTAGGAAATATTTCTAGTGAAGATAAATATTTATCTTATACATATGACTCTAAATATGAAGCTCTAACTATCTCCGAAATAATTTTATTGGTCTTTAGTTTTCCCTTTGTTGCAACCACTTTTGATACTATTTTTGATACAAATGAATATAGAAACATTATACATAGGAAGGCAAGGTTCAATACTAATATTCAGTCTTGACAGCAGCGATAAAAACTGGGAGGCTATGCCTCATTGTTTAGTGACAAAATTAATGACTATTATTATCCATCTTTCTCTTCACCTTTATTTGCATCTACATCTTGAGTACTGTGAACTGAAAATTAAACTTACAAATTAGATATTACACAGAAAGCTGTAACTTTCTAACAAGACCTGGATTGTAATTTTAATGCACTAGACATTTAGTTCGAACTATTTTTAAATTATCTAAAAGATATGTGAGGCGGGTGAGTAAAGGAAAACAGCACCCATAGCTCTCGTGATATTTTACATGAGATTTCAACAATCTCAGTATCAACAATTATTGACACCATTAGTTCTGTAGATAACCGCAAGTCCATAGTGTCAACATCCATAGTTACTAATCAGGAATGATGAACGTTTTCATTTCTAGTAATCTGAAAAACTTTAATTTTTTTTTTTTTTTAAATCTGTACACTATTTTAAAATTGATACATTCAAGAATCATAGAATATTCTGAGTTGGAAGGGACCCACAAGGACCATCGACTCTTAGCCCTGCACATGACACCCTGGAAAATCACACCACGTGCCTGAGAGCATTGTACAAATGTTTCTTGAAATCTTGTCAGGCTGGTGCTGTGACCACTGCCCTGGGGAGTGTCTGTCCCTGCTCTTCCCTTCATGAGGAAGTTGCAGACTGCAATGAGATCTCCCCTCAGTATCCGCCTCTCAAGGCTGAGCACACCAAGTGACCTCAGCTGTTCTCAAATGGCTTGCCCTCAAGGTCCTTCACATTTCATGACTCTCCTTTGGATGCTCACTAATAGTTTAATGTCTTTTTTATTTTGTGGCACCCAAAACTGCCCCCAGCACTCAAGGTGAGGCTGCCCCATTGCAGAGCAGAGCAGGACAATCCCCTCCCTTGCCCAGCTGGTGATGCTGTGCCTGATGCCCCCCAGGACAGGGTTGGCCCTCCTGGCCCCCGGGCACTGCTGGCTCATGCTCAACTTGCCATCGACCAGGACCCCCAGGTCCCTTTGTGAAGGTCTTCTCTCCAGCCTCTCATTCCCCAGTCTGAACACACAACCAGGATTTCCCTGTCCCAGGAGCGGAATCCAGCATTTCCCTTGTTGAATTTCATATTGGTGGTTTCCCAGCCCTCTAATTTATAGAGGTCTCTCTGCAGAGCCTCTCTACCTTTGAGGAAGTCAACAGCTCCTCCCAATTTCGGGTGCTCTGCAAACTTGCTTAATATCCCTTCGAGTCCTGCGTCCACTCAGAATCTCACTTTCAGGCTTAAATGTCTACCTGAAGACGGCTACAGATCTTGGTAGAATTTCAGTTAAGAAAAATCCGTGTTTAGTTAAAAATCCTTTTCCTTCTTTGATGTGTAAGAATTTGCATTACTTTTGTTCTTGTGAATGCTATGTCTTCTAACTTGTACTAAATCAATCAGCATAAAATTATCTGTTGTATGTTAGTCTATGGTGAATTTGAACCTTGATATAATTTTTTGCTAGTAATGTCTTATATTTTACACCATCCTTTCACTGATTTGGTTTCGTCTTCCTTTTTTTGCTTATCAATTGTAAGTCTTGGAAACTGTGTTAAAATGAGACATCTAGTGACAACTGAGGAAGAGAACTTGTAAAAAAATTCTGGAAACATAAGAAAATAGATGTAATTTTGTATTCTTAGGATTAAATTGTAGCTATTTTAAGGTCTAGCAGAGAGGGTAGAAGGTACATTGTTTACAAATTCTAAGTAGTAGAGTGAGTACCCAAAATTAGGTGGAGTCTGGGCATGTGGAGGGAAATTTTTAGTCAATGACATAGGGAGAGAAAAACAGTCAATCTCTTCTTATCAAGAGTCTCAAGAGTGTTTCCAAGCAAATAATTGTACTGCCTTACTTGTCATGATGGAGTCTATTCTTCTCATGGATAATGGGAACATTTTAAAGATACTAAATTTCTGTGCTATAATGTTAACCATTATAAATATTCTCAAAAATGCCCTTTTGTCCCCTCTTTAAAAACTCAGTAAATCACAGCTATACCCACATGTGAGAAATTCCTAGAGAACTTGCTCGTTTGAGTGCTTTAGGAAACATTTATATCTGTACATACTGCAGTCTGGCCACTATCTTATCTTACCATGAGTGCTCTCCCCTGTTTTTCTCTTATTTTTCTCAGAATAAGTATGAAGCCTTCTTCCACAAGATTTAAGCAGCATAAAGAATAATATTTTGAATTAAAGCACAGAATCAAATGTTGGGACAAACATCTTCTTTCTTCAGTATTTGGGGGGTTGCCTGTTGCAAGTAATCTGGGTTTACATTTTGTTATCAAAATTACCAGAGTGTTAAGAAGGTTCCATATAAATTTAGCACTTCTGATGCCATGTCCATTTTGTGTCATTTTAGGTATCTTGAGATTATAGTGAAGTACAAGGGAAATTAATTATTTGCTAATAAGGTATTCTTATGTTTTTCTGAAGTTATTTGATTTTTGAAGACTTTTAATAAAGTAAAGGTTTTGATTTACAAATAATGGAGTAAGAAACATAGTGAATATTGAAAGTCTGTTGGAAAACTCTTTCCCTATGCACTTGTACTAGTTGCTATACACAGTCAAAATTAGGCTGCCTAACAGAAAAATAATTTTTTATAAAAGGAGAAATCTGAAAAACTTTAAAGCTAATCTTTACTAGTGCAAAAGAACTATCTGTAAATTGAATAAGCAAGGGAAGGAAATAAAATGAAACACATGTACAATACTATCTCCAAATGTGCTCGAGGGAAGACTGAACATTGGGTACCCAATCTACCTTTTAAGGTTCATTTGTATTCACTGACTGCATAATCAAAAATATGTAAATAAAGAGCTTTAATCAAACCAATAGGTTGATTTGCTAGAATCTTACTCTGACAGGACAAATACTTGTTTGAGCTTGTCCACAAGGCTCAAAAACTAATTATATTCTGGTGGAATGTCCTGAAGTGGAAGTTAAGAAATTCTTGTCAGGAATTTCCCAGTCTTTGCTCACTCTGCAGGCTTTCTGCTCTTGTGGGGTTTTCAGCCTGTACACTGGGAGTTTCTTCCCATTGAACGTGTTGAGTGGCATTCAGGTAAAGGACATGTTCCTCAGCTTCTCCTCCGTAGACTCCACTTGATCATGGAGAAGCAGCCAGAAGAGAGGTAGGTCTTCTTTCTGCTTTCACCCATCAACACTTTGAGGAAGAATGAAACACAAAATTCATAATCAACTGCCTAAAAACAAAATGAATGTTGCTTTTTTTCGACAAAAAATGTATTCCGATAGAAAGCAAACTGTTTGGTTTTTTTAATTTAACCAAGATTGTTTTGCTTGCTGTGCACTGCAAGGCTGTAAGAATTGCCGCTATTGGAGACAACAATTTTGTTAGCTATTTAAATTCTAGTTAAGGAAGAGTATCAATCTTGACCTTGAAATTTTCTTTTCACAAATTTAATTTGAGAATAAGAACAGTGATGCAGTAATTTGGAACTTACATAGGAAATTTACAGAAAATAATTTTATATATATATATATATCTTTGTACTATCAGCACTGAGTGGTAGTCAGAAAAGATTGACTTTTATCTAGGAATCCTTGAATTTACCCAATTTTGAGCTAGTGGGTAATTTTTTATCATCTGACT
Source organism: Acanthornis magna (assembly GCA_036785705.1). Taxonomy (NCBI): domain Eukaryota; kingdom Metazoa; phylum Chordata; class Aves; order Passeriformes; family Acanthizidae; genus Acanthornis; species Acanthornis magna. The sequence continues at coordinate 11,152,468 of JAWUZG010000063.1, read as the reverse complement.
TTCTGGTAGGCGTACCTTAGATGGCTGCTAAATCCACATAGTCACTCACTCAATTCCCACATTCCTAGCACACAGCAGGATGGGAGAAGAAAAAAGAAAAAGAAAAACCAAGACAATTTGTGTATTGAGACAAAATACTTGGGAAGGGAAGGGAAGGGAAGGGAAGGGAAGGGAAGGGAAGGGAAGGGAAGGGAAGGGAAGGGACTGCTGCTCTTCACCGCAGAAGACAGAGGGAGAAACAAGAGAAGGATTTGATGCTGTGAAAACGCTGTTCAGCACTTGCTAAAACATAACTGTTCTTAGCACTGCTTTGGTCACAAATCTAAAAGGCAGCACCAGACCAGATGCAATGAAATACTTAACTCTATCTGAGCTAGAACCAGTACAAGTTGCTACTGAGTAGTGAGCATGGCTAAATATGTAACATGAAAATAATGTATTTGAAAGTTTTGTGATGTGAAATATATCTTCTACTTAGATGAAGAAAAAACACTAAATCATCTTTTTATTAAGTAGGAAATAAGTGTGTTAGAAAAGTGTGGTAGAAAATCTTCAAGTAACAGAATAGCGAACCCCTGCAGGCAAGATGCCCAGAATTTTCTAATGGTTTCTACACAACTGCTGTGTACAATGGTAGGACAAGCTTTTGTGTCTGCACTGTAGACCTCAGAAAATGCAATAACACTTGGCCGATACTACCATGGTGTAACACTTGGAAAATGCTAATTTTTAAGTGATGACCACTGCACTGGAAGCAGCATCATAAGAGCAAATTCACAAAATGCAGCCATATGACTTTTTTAGGGATGCGAATTCTAATGTCCCTACATATAAGCAAGTTCAGATGGTAAAAAGTTGTTTTTGTGGAGGAGCCGTCTTGCAAATATGTGTCAAAATGAGAAAGGTGGAACAGGGCGTAGGAGGGATCTTTTCAAAGTTGTATTTTAAATGGAAAAGAAAGTCTACAAGCAGTAACACGTGTGTCCAAGAAAAAAGATCAGGATGATTTTACCTGCCAGAAGGCTTCAAGGAAATAGGGTCTGTTATTGCAAATGGAATCTAGTATAAACATTCAGGAAGATTATTTTGCTTTCTAGGTTCACAGACTAAAACAAACTAACAAAAAACCCCCAGCAGCCCATATCTGAAATTAAATCTCTGCTGGGACACACAGGGCATTTCAATTTACTCTGATTAGCATTTCTAAATGGGCATGATCTTAGAGGTCTTTTCCAACCTTAACAATTTTATCATTCTCTGATTGTAAATATTCAAAATTTGTCTAAGGGTGGAAAATTATTTCCAAATTTGTCTCTTTATTCCTTCTCCCTCGTGTAAATAACTTCTGTGTCTGTGTGGAACAGGTTGATATGTGAAAATCTAAACACAATCTTTAGTTGAAGACCACTACTTTGTAAGTACATATTCTTATCCCCTACATATACAACCAGTTTTAAGCAATTTCCTTTTGGAGTACCAAGCACTGGAAATTCATATTCTTGATGAATTTAAGCTGAAATTATGAACATTCACATCTTTGATTGTCTTTTTGGTGGCTGTCAGCCCTCACTTTTATTATAAATGATGGCTCTTTGCTGTCTGATCCTGTGACCTTTTTAAAGTCATGATCTGAGATTTCACCTATCCAGGTGAAAATATCTGCTCTTCAAGTGCAGCTGCAAATTATTATTTATGTTTTAAAGAATATTAAATACAGGAATTAACAAAAAAATTGCAATTAAATTACTTTAAAATATTGCTACATTTGTGGAAGTTTGGGGTTTTTATCAATTTAAAAGGACAGCAGAACGTCTCATTCTATTGACTGCTCTATAAAGCAGTTCATAATGTTTTAGAGGGAAACATGACCCAAAAATATAATGGTTAACCTTTCTTCCTTTCATTTGTAGAAAAAAAACCCCAAATTTTTAATCGTCCTTTTCTGCAGTATGACATTAAAAAATTAAAAAAAAAAAAAAAAAGGGCATTGAAATAGATTTTGTTTATATATTAAGCTTGTGTGAACTTTTAGAAGAATTCTCCTACTACAGACAATTTTCAAATATGCTATACCTATAATGGTAAATTCAGCTTACTTTTTGTTTTCTATTCTAAAAGAATATTCTTTCAAAAGAAAATCAGAAAAATTAGTAGACATCTTTGCAAATATGAAGCTTTTTTAATTTACTGATGACCTACACATGCTGTCAAATCTGTCCTTGTATTAGGAAGGAAAAAAATAATTGTATAGATATGTTCAAAATACCTAGAATTAAGAATATATGACTGAGGTTGTATGGCTTAAACACTAAGATTAGTTTTTGATTCCTATTTTGAATTGAGGATCCAAATTCCAATATATTATTAATGTTCATCAAGCCAGTTAATTATGCTGTAGGATTTTTACAATATTGTGTATCCCTATGAAAGATTTATGAAACTGAAGAAAATAAAAAATTTTCATGATATGCTATTATATAGAAATTTTTGTAATGGGACCTTATCCAAATTGTAGTCTTAACAGATGGGATCTTGTTGGGGTTCCACATATTTAGTTATTTAGGACTTTAGTAAACAGTGATTTTATCCAGTCTGTGATTGGAACAGATGTGATCTTATCAGGGTTCCACTTTTTTTCAGGAGCATAAAATTGCCATGATTTGCTGTACAGTGCTATAGTTTACTTTTTGTGCTTTTAGAACCAGAGTCCTTTTTAGCCAGAATTTGCCCTTGGGTCCCAAAAACATCATAATAGGGAGTTAATGTTTTATTCTCTATTAATCCCATTAAATCCTTTTAATATTAGAGCATGTGTTGCTTTATAGCATTAACTAGTGTCTTGCACTCAACAGTATTTTCACAGTTTATGACACTGCTTAAGGCATTAACAAACAGCTGTTTGAATTAAATGAGCAGTTAAGGACCCTGTTCATTAACTCAAAAGTTTCATGTATTTTTAATTCCTTAAATCTAATGGTATTATCACCCTCCAAGAAATCTATCTTTGATTATAATTTGCTGTGACCAGTATCAGTTTGGGTGAGATGAGAGAATTATTTTTTGACTATAAACTCTATCAGTGGTGAACATCTCCAGTGAATCTGAACTGTCTTCTAACACTTTTAATCTTTCGGGATATAAAACTTTTAAAGTTGTTTACAGCAGTTGTGTTAAGATTTCTTCCAATTTTGTTTACTGATGACTTCATTTAGCTAATGTAAAGAGGCAGTTGGAACAGAATTATTTGCATTTGAAATGGTGCTATCAGAGGTTTCTGACTGACTCATTTAAAAAAAAAAGGAAAAAAGAAAAAGTAAATTGTATTTGGACAGTGACAGAGCATCTAATGTACTCTTATGTATCAAGTGGACATGGGCACGTCACAGTTTATACAAGGCAGATTTGTAAGTCTTTATTCTACTTGCAACATAAGTGGTTTAACTTTTCATTTTAACATATATTCTGTGTGGTCTTTATTAAGCGACAGCAAAGATATATTTTGAGCTGAGGCCAATTTGTCATCGCATGATGTCAGTTTGGCAAAAATCCTTCATATTATAAACGTGTGTGTTTGTATGTTCAGGTGCATATGGATAGTCAAGACTATTATTGCTTTAGTACATCTCTGTAGTGTATTTTAGAAATATGTGCTTAAGCTCAAGTTCTACATGTTCAATAGGATTACTCATATCCACTAATTTAAAAGTGCCAATGCATCTGTGGTACTTGATATTGTTTGCCAACTGTTTCATACTATTTTATTTCTCTAAAATATTCCTGATTGTTTAGCTCCACAAACCCAAAAATTCCTAATCAAGCCTTCACTGAAAAGAAAATAATTCAAACATGAAACAATTCACACTAGCTTTTATTTTTTTTTATTGTTTACTTAGCCCTCACCTCACAGAGCACCTGTAACACACCCTCAGTTTTAAGCATGATAAGTCTTCCTAAAATAGAAGAGTAGTATTATTTAGTTTAGTATTTTTTTAGCTCTAAGGATATTTAAACACTTTACTTCACAGCAGGGCAAAAAATCAAGATACCAGCGAGACCATGGAACAGTTTGCCCTGAGCAGCTGTGGATGCCCCATCCCTGGAATGTTCAAGGCCAGGTTGGATGGGGCTTTGAGCATCCTGGTCTAGGGAAAAGTGCCCCTGCCCATGGCAGAGGGGCTGGAAATCTTCAAAAGCCCTTTTCAACCAAAACCATTCTGTGGTTCCTTCAAAGTTTATTTTACGGTGCAGATAACATAGACTACCTCCAATAACTGAAGCTGTGCTGCTTCTTGAAAATACCAAAACAACCAGGAATGTGCACCACTCAATGATGAATCAACTCCTCCAGTTTCTGTATTTCAGTTTTCTACATTCAATCCAACTATTCACATTCATGTGAAACTCTAAAAAATATATGCTTTTACTTAGGATAATGTCTCTATAATTATCCTTAGCATAACTATTCTTAATAAGAAGTATCCTGAGGATACTTCTACCTTAACTTCTATAAAGATTATTCTCTGCTTACCATTATTCTTTTTTGTGACACAATCTTCCTCAATCCTTGGTAAGTGTACCTCTCCTCAGGAGAATTCTCAGGACATTTGAACATAGCTTCAAGGTATTCTTTCTAACAGCTAAATCACTCAATGGAGTTATCATTGCAGATTGCAGCTGCAAAGGCCAAGATGTTCATGGACAGTGAAGGATTGTCTGAAGGATCTTGTCATAACAAGGATGCAAACAGGGAATGAATTGTCTGTAATACATAACTCTTCAGTCCATCTTAAACCTTATACATTGGGTTTGAGTTCTTCTTACTGCATGAATTGTAACAGACCGTATTAAAGAATAAATGTAAGAACTGATGTTCTTAAAAGGAGTTTACATCCTAATGATTTTGGAATATGAAAATTTTCAACCAAGAAATGGCTTCTAGTTGTGCCAGGGGAAGTTTAATTTGGATATTAAGTAAAATTTTTTCATCAAAACTGTTGATAAGCATTGGAACAGGTTGCTCAGAAATGTGGGTGAGTCCCCATCCCTGGAGATATTTAAGAGATGTGCAGATGTGGCACTTAGGGACATGGTTTAACTGGTGGGCTGAGCAGCACTGGGTTAAGTTTGACTCAATCTGAAAGGTCTTTCCTAACCTGAATGATTCTACAATTCTATGTAGAAGAGCAGTGAGAATATCTAGACTTCCTCCGCATTGAGACAACTGATCTCAAACAATACATCTCTTCTCTGCCCAAATGAGTTAGAAGGAGATTTTAGACGTATTTTTTTCTTTCAAAGACAATTTAACAGATGCCAGCCATGTTGCCAAACAGACCTCTGCAGGTCTTTTGTTCCTTTCCTTTTCTCATTAGAATGGATACCATGAAGAGAAGCGTCAGTAATTCTAGTCACTCTTTCCTGTGAAGGCTGCCATGCACACAATTAAAATTATAGCTGTTGTTGGAAAGGTCAACCACGAGTTACAGGCAGTTTCAGGTTGTCTAGCTCTTTAAAATATTTCTGAAGTCAGACAAATTATTCAAAATAAGAATATCAACATGTTATCCACATAAAAAGAAATCTGCTAACCAAGTACATTAAAATGCTTATTTGAGATTTACACATAAAAATGTGTAGTTTCACTCTCACCCCCACCAGTGTGATGTACTCTTAAAATTAAAAAAAGCTGAGTAATGATTACTGTTTAAAATCGGCTTAATTTTTGAAGAATATGCACAAAAGATGTGGGGTTGAATCTTGTGCTCAGTATCACAATTGTTGCATTATGTTTAAACTTTATGAGAAAGTGAGGTAAACCTTATAAATTGAATCTATTTATTAAAAAATAATGTTTCTTGGAAATATAGTTTATTGACTATACCCATTTTATCTTCAGATAGAATAAGGAGGAGTCATGTAGAGAGAATAAAAAAATGTGATGAGACCTTATTAGACATTTTCAGAGGAAACTTGAAGGAAAAAGAATTCTTTCATCACTGACATTACTATGATGTGCTAGATCCTGTCACCATGAATAGAATGAGCGTTAGAGACTGGAAATAGAAAATTCATGCTGAGGAAAAGATAAATCTTCCATGGAGTCCAGAAAGTTGATCAACTTAAACAAAAGAATTGAGGAAAGTGCAGTTTTAAAGGTACATTGATCATGGGAGAAGATGGAGAGCCTAGATTTGCCAGCCTTCTAAACTAGCTGAGATAGCCAAAATCTGTATTGACATGTGGAATCTAGAATTGCCATCAAGAGACAGGTCTAATCAATTTTTATTTTCCTTTAGAGCAGCACTTTTCTCCAAATCTAGAATTTTTCTGTAGAATTTTAACTTTCTGGTCAGTATCATTATTATCTGGTCAGTATCAGTATCATTATGGATCCGTTTCTAGACCTACCCATGAGCAGACCACAATTTTTTTTTGTTTACTGTAGCAGCTTTTGAGATAATGGCCACTTTCAGCTATAAGAGAGATTGAAATGAAAATTATTGCCCTGAAGTACTGATAATGAATTTTATTAACATGAAATAAGGATAAGAACTGGGGCAGGGGGTTATACTGAAGATTAAATCCAGAAGGAAAATACCCAAAACAACAAACCCTGTTCTTCTGCCGGTCCGATCAGATTTTTTTGCAATGCAAGGAAGAATTTGGCAGACTTTGGAGTTCTGTGAATCCTTACAGTACAGGGGTAATTTAGTCACACTTTGCATCCAGTACTAAATTCCATGGTTTTTGAATTATGAAATAATGACTTTATTATTTCAAAATAATATTATCTATAATACAAAAATCATAGAAGATTTGTATCTTTCATTTAAATAAACCAGTAAAATAGCTATTTTCTAAGTTCTTCAAGCTGGGCACTCAAAGGTTTCTGCCATATAGATGTTTGGTTCTGTAGCACCCAGTGACTGTAAAGGAAAAGTTAATTACCAACACCTACACAGATCTTTATATGGATTTCTCCCTATCTGGGTATTATTATAAATTTGAGTGTCAGGACTACTGAGAATACAAACACCTATATGGGCTTTCTCAAAAGATGTCCTTTCCTGGAATAACAAGATTCCTGTCTAGTTGTTACCAGAGGAAGAACGTGATACTGCTTGGTGGCAGTATAAAGGTCTTTGTCCTGCCTGGTGATTGATAGCCTCAATGTTCAGTTTTCCTTTCCCATATAGACAAAAGACATGCTGGGAGAACACCAGGCTTCTTTTTTTAAAAAAGGCATGGTTGAAAATATCCTGTCTTGGTTGGTAAATTGGGTCAGTCTACACCACAGACAAATCATAGGACCTTAACTGTGAATCTAGAACTGTCACTACCTTAAGAAAAGACATTTTCAATTCATGATGGGGACATTTTCAGCTCTTGGGATTCAGCCAGAATTCCACAATCTCCTCAGTCAAATTCACCCATAACAAGCTCAATCTTTGAAGATACATAAATTCACAAATTGTAAATATGTCAAGAACAGAAGGCAGGAGAAAACAACATGATTCAAAAGACTTTTTTCATTCCTTTAAGTCTTTCTTGAAGATCTCTGTTAACATTTTTTGAACATTTTGGATCTTTTCTACTGACAGGGGAAAGAGACTGCTCAGGAAGACCTTGGAGCTTAAGGGTTCATTTATTCCTTGTACATTTTGAGATGGACGGAAATATGTATCTATAGCAAATGTAATTCTATAGAGAAATTCCTTATAAGAATGTCCTCCAAAAGAAAAGGACAGAGTGCTTCATTAAAAAGACTGCAAAAAAAAATCAACAATGTGCATGTCCTTATTTAATATTATTTAATAAAGTTTTGAACTGCAGAGGGAGAATAATTAAAATCAGTAAAATAAAGTATCGTCTGTTGCAAATAAGACTGTGTGCTGATAAAATTAGTATCAGGCATTCATTTTAACTCAAATGGATTCTCAGTCCATTTCTGTCCTATATTTCTCATGTCAAGCTGTAATAGTTAGGAAAACAGATGAGTTCAAATGCCCACTACACCTTCCAACTACATTTTAATAAGTATTTCTAGATTTCATGGGAAAACTAACTTTATTTCCATCTTGACTGAAACAATCACATATTCAGGACTGGATTTTTTTTCAGGTGAAATGTAGCCTGCTTTAAGAGCATGTCTAGCCCTAATACATGTCAGTATGACACAGATTCTTTGCAGTGACACAGCTCTCTAAACAAATATGTCTCTTTTCTGCCAATAATTTGCTTCTATTATAAGAATTTATTCTTTCAAATAAAAAACAACTCTATATCAATGCCTTTCCATAAGGACATGCTTCCTGTTGTCAGTCACGTCAGTTTTGTATTTCCATGACACAGGTCTCCCAGCATCAACCTTGAGGCCAGGGTAATTCTTCATAATGCAAAAGTAGTTATAATATCGTTCATGGAAAATCATTCTTCCTTCATCTTGCCTGTGCACAGAGCTAGTCTATTTGATTTGACATCTTATGCTGATGTTTATCTTGGAACAGAAATTCTGCACTCATTGTTTACTTCACGAAATCTCCTGAGGATTATACTGCATGCTGTTCCCCTCAAAATGGGTGTGTGATGGGGAAAATAATATCTGCTTGCTAGTAATTATTAGAGTTAGCACATATTAGCTCTGAGGATGGACACATCCTAGCTTTTAATCCATCTGTTTAGAATCCTCTGGATTCTGCTGATTATTGGAAGGAAATAAGGCAGTCCAGATTATTTAGCGCATTTGTGTCTATTGCTGTAAACAGTGAGGAGATGCATGTCATTGCGGAACGAGGGTGAATCCTTAGAGCTGTGGGTCTGCAGAGCAGCAGTTTGGAGGCACAATTATTGCTTACCTAACTAAGCTACACATCAAAAGATGTTCTTCCTGTCAGTGTTTGAGCAGCACAAACTGGCACTTAGGTTTTCTATTTCCTGACAGTTTGCTTGTAACAAAGGCCCTTTTTATGTAGCACACATGAAAAGCAATGAAGACGCACCTCAGAATGCTTTTTATATTCCTGCTGACAGCAGGATCTTATTCTAGAAAGAGGAAGTCTGGATAAGATGAACAGCAGCATTAATTTGTAAAGTAACAAATTCAGTCCCAAAGTGATAGAAGCTAAGAAACTGTCCAGTGTATGAACAAAAAAGGGGTGGTTTTTGCAATAAGTTGATTCAAGCTGTATTCATTTTTTCATCATTTTGTGTTACATTTCTTGGTTGCTAGAAGATTACATAACCACAATGAAAAGAGAAAAGGAAGTAGAGGAGAATGGAGAAGAACTGAAAAGCTTCAAGGGTGAATAAGTAGGGCTCTACACATATGAAAAAAGGAAAATATTTCAGAGAACATTTTGAGTGGTAGCTACAACATGTTAGGTGTGGTCTGATTTTATTGTTCTGCTCTTATTAGAGACTTCCTTGGCAGCCTGAACAATATATTTTAAGCAAAAATTTTATTAGAATATTAAGTGACTAATCCATCCTTTCCCCCCAAATGGGAAGAAATGCAAGAGAGTGTATTTAAAAATGCTACCTAGCCTGGTTAGAGGTCATGTCATGCTGGACAGTAAGGTTCAACAGCTGTCATTATGCTGTCATTAGCCAGACATTTGTTATCAATGAAATGCTGCAGAACTATTGTTCCAAGGCTGTTGCTGTAAAATCATAGTGCATTGTAGTTTGTTGGAGGGTAGTAGCACTTGTTAATTTGATCAAGGCTGAAGTTTACGGAGGATAAAGTAAACAATGCAAACTGCAGACACCATCAGTTTCCTATGGGCAGTGAAGTGTAGTTTGTTCCATTTACACTTCACAACAACATCTGATGGGCTTTGTCAGTGCTGCACAGAGTAATTAAACCTGAAATCAATAGCAGGCATTTGTCATGTTTACAGCCGCTCTTTCTGCTGGGTTAAACTCATCAGTTTAGTGCCGTTCTGTTTTACTGCAGAGACACGCTCCATTATTTCTTCAGGTACAGTTGAGATATTCAGTTACATGCCCAATAGTTTGAATACGACAGTAAGATTAAAAGGGGCAGGCAAACGGACAGTTTTTGTAATTTATTCACTGATTTCTTTAAACAGCATTGGAGTTCCATTGTCTTCTACCTACCCTTTATGGAACCTTTTATGTCGGGGGATAATACATTCCCATTGCCCAACGGCGGCAATGAAGGCAGCACTAAAATTGCATGGAAGTTGACATAGAATATAACTTCACTCCAATCACAGGATTGCACTGAATTAGGAAAAATGAACCAGTGTACTTGCTTCATGAGAGCCATTCCAGGCTCTGCACATTTATTGTGTAGAGGTGTTACATGATTTTAATGTGCGTTCCAGTAGTCCATGTTAGAAACAGTCTCCGTCCAATGGTATCTGGTAACCTTCTTATTGTTGCTTTACAGATAGCTTTGACATAGGGGTATCTCACGCAAGTCTAGGCCTTTGCTGGGATGTTAACAGTAAGAGTGAAGTTTGACAGACTGGATGTGCCATTAATCTTACACTGGAGTAGTGATCCTATATTGCTGATGGCTCAAATGCTTGTAAACTACATTAAAGATTGCGAGAGTATTGGGATTTTTTTAAATCTTGCTCTGGTATACATGCAGTTTCAAACTCTAATACTTACATTTAAGAGTGTTTAAATATTTACTAGCCGATTTGTCCACAGCACCAGAAAGATTTCCCTAAAGATTTTTTAATAAGTGATATTTAGATCAGTGGCAGGCAATTATTTCAATTACAATGATCTTAAATATAGAGCATTTTCATCTCAAATTATTCCAGACTGCTTTACAAACTCTCACAATTTATACACATCTTGCTTTATCCACTGCTGAAGTGCAGCCACCCTGGGTGAAATACAACAACTATTCAACACTGCACTGTGGCTTGGGACTGGAAATTAAGGATCTTTCTGTATTTGTAATTGCAGTGGGAAATTAGGTAGGCTGAATGTAATTACCTGAGCTGGAATTTGGCCAGCAGACTGAAGTTAACACACCTACTCTTCAGAAGAGTTCCCTGGGACTGCTAATGACCAATTTGGATAGGACCTTCCATTTATATCTCATCCAAAAGAAAACTCCTACAGGAATACTATGCCCCCAGCACCAGTTTTGTGCATACCTATTGCACTGATGGGAAGGAAATAAGAGAGTTGGCATGTGATCATATGACAGTGTGACATGTGCTTGGGATTAGCAGTTAAAAAGCTCAGAAAATATATTATTTAGTTAACATTTATATTTTTATTTTTTAAAATTTGATGGGTGAGTAGAGTTAGTAAGGTACAGTTAGTGAAGATACATATAATGCAGGAATTATGGAACATTTATGCATCTATAAGGCCTTCTGTGAGAAACATAATATCATATTCTTACAGTGTCGGCTGAAGGCTAGAAAATATTAGATTTACTTTATTGTCCTCATGTTTCTTTTTATTATGCATGTAGAATGGGGAGCTTTATATTAAGGCTGTTATGCATAGTGTATTTCAATGTGTATAATAGGCACCTATAGAGGCTAAGTAATCTAAATCAGTAGCTGGCATAATTATGTGGGGCCAATCTTGATGAGGTATGAACTAAAACCCTCTAAAAAGTCCTTTAAAAAGAGAATTTTTGCTACTAGTTGATCTTTCACGAGTAGAAAGACTTTTGTGAGCCAAGGATGTCATTTGCCTATAATAGTCTATGAGTATTTTGCTTTTAGACTTTCCTACTGACTCCTACTCCCTTTCCTCAAAGGCAGCTGTTTTCCTCAAGTGTTACTGGAAAAGAACTGAGGACAAGAGGCACATGGGGATTCTTATATCATAACATGCTAAATAATACTATACATTGTGTTCCTTGTAAGTTCCAGACATGTAGTGATCCCCCAGATGTGTAGATTTTCAAAGACAATGTTTTCTGTGAATTACAAACATTTGCTCTCCTTTCTCTGAAGTTCACAGGAAATGAACTGAAATGATCCTACTGAATTGCAGAGAAAAAACAGTTTCGTGTATTTTCAATAGTTAATTAAAATATGAGATAACAGCGAGAAACAGTTTGGAAATAAAAAAGCTGAGCACGCTGTCCCCATTAGGTAGCATAGACAGCTCTAGGATAAATTAAAGGACTTCTAAGGGTATGTTAGGAATACGCCCTTAGACAATTCCTTAGCCGTGTGGGTTTTGCCATGTCATTGTTTTGATATGATATGAATATAAAATAGAAAATATTTTCCTTATACTTTTGCACAGCAATAGCATATAATATAAATTATATTCTCTTAGACATGTTCAATGCCAGTAGCCTCTGGCATCAGTTGTTAGGTGGTCAAGTATCAGAATTCAACTAATGCAAGAAATCTATTACCCCCCAATTGTTACAAATAATGTACTGTACTGAGACATCCTCTGTCACTTGTTTGAGGGAGGTGACATGAGATTTTGCCCATTAATTCAAAAAATTTTGAAAGAACTGCACTGTAGTACTGAACAATCTAATATTTTGGTAATCAGCCTTTTGTCCAGAGGGAAGAACAGGAGCAAGTAATGTCCAGGAGGAGCAACCAGATGGGTCAGCATCTTGGTGAAGGTTAGTGGGTTGGTATGAACGGCTATCCTAATTTTTATCACAGTACTACTGAATACGGCAGTAGAATCTTTTCCCCCGGCATGTAGAAGAACTTGTTCTTCCAAAGTCAGCAAAGTTAACTCCTGCTAAAGTAGAGTCATATGAGACAGCTTCCGGTAAAGGAGTGAGGCGATAAACCCCTTCAGACCTTTATAACTTATCTACCACAGACAATGTCCTTTCCAGATAGGAAGTAGCTGTCCTACACTTTTTTGTACTTCCTTACTTTTGCTTTAGTCACAGAGTCAGTATTTCCATTTACCTTTCCATATTTCATACCTGAAAACTGGGAGTAGTAATATTGAGTTCTTAAGATGGTGTACAAAATGGTTCATATTAATTGCTGATGTTGCCTTGGCCTTCTGTGCCTGAATACATAAACAGAATATGAAATTTGTCAAGGTGTCTTGTCAAACCACTGAAATACAGCCTTTTGCTGCCACTGGAATGTGCCCCTCAGAGCTGAAGCTGTATCAGTGGCTTTACTAAAATGCCTCCATTCTTAATGTCTCCTGAAGCTTTATCTATATTCTTATCAACCACTGCAGTAATACAGAGGAAGACTCAAAGCTAATGCAGCATGTGATAGAGTGATTCTATTTGCTTCAAGAACTCAGCAACTGCTCCTGTGATGATTGTGGATATGGGAACTTACTGCTTGGAGCATTCACATTACAAATACGTACATCACTCAAAGATAGAGAAAGGTACCACTTTCTGATCACTGAAGTTCTTCAGGTTTTGTAATCCACATACAAATTATTCTTATCCTTATATCCCTCCTTTCCTGTCCTTGAACAATCTCCTTTTTTTCTCAGGATTCTGTAGCAGAGGACAAAATGACATTGTGTGCAGCTCCTTTGCTCATTTATGAGCTGACCATGTTCTCATGACACTGAGAGAGAAATCTTCTTTAGTCGTGACAGCACATCCACACACAGACAAGGGTAAAAGTACATTTAGGAGGTATTTCTCAAAAAGCTTGCTGACAGCTGCCTTTTCTTTTTTTGTCCTGGTTTTGATTCTGAAATTATTTGTAGAAAATGCTAGTTTGTCCATTTGTGTTAACCTTCCTAAAATTTGCTTTTGGCTTATCCAAAACACAGAATGTAGCTTCTTTCTCAGTGACCATGTCTGTGATTTCAGCTATGTTAACCACACTGAAATTACAAGAATGATCAAATTAGACAGGGTTACTCTTTTTATGTAGAACAAGTACAATAGTTTTACCAATTCTGTAGAAAATGACACTTCAGAAATGAAAGAGCAGCGTAAAAAACCAAAACTCCTTAAGAAAAGAAGGGACTTTGTTAACTTTGTTATTGGAAAAGAACAGCTGGCTTTGTAATTACTGTTATATTATTACACCAAATATATCCTGAAGTCCAACGACTGTTTGAACAGGCTATGTGTTAATATAAATGCTTTCTATAATTTAAATAAATTTTAAATTATAATATACACTATCTCTAGAAACAATAATAACATTTATCTCATTATTTAAATAGTTTCTGAACTGTTGGTTGGTGTAATAAGTAAAAAATGTAGAAAAAATGTGGAAAGATCGTGTGTCTATATGCATGTTATAGTATTTGCTTAAAAGATACAATAAATACCCACGTATTCTGTTTTCTACAAATTTCACACATCTGCTGAGTGGGTCAGAATCTGTGAAATTCTGATGAGGAAAAAAATCTACATGCAGTTTAAAATATTTGCCATAGTTGTCCTAGATTGTTTATAAGAGTTACTGTAAAATGCTATTCTGATCTGAAAATTCCTGGGGAATATACTTTTACCATTATGTGGGAAAATATTTTTCTTTTCTGAGCATTACCAGTTTTTTTAAGTGAGTGTTTAATAAAGAAACCTCACTATTAATTCTGTAACAATCCCATGTAAGTAGTTTGCATAAAATGTTGCAATTTACATAAACTATTGTTATATTTCATTTTACAGTTACTGCGCTAGATTTTATGAGACCATTTATGGTTTGAATTTTGGCTTCTTTGAGGCTTAAATTGAATGGTGACATATGCTGTAGAGTGAACATCCAGCAAAAGTTGTTATAATCTTCTGTCTCCTAGTCTTTGGTCTCAGATATTGGTATTTCTTGGCTTTTTTTTTAGTCCAGTAAAAAATGATGGGGCCGTCTTAACAGGTATGTTGTAGGTTTTAGACAGAGAAGGTTTGCATAAAAAGACAGATTTAAGCCCAAAGAAGACAACTGAAAACTCCTAATATCTGTTTCTTGGAATTTCTGCCATGGACTCACTGTAGGGTAGGGAAATGAGAACAAGATAATCTCTCAGGTTTCCTGATAGTAAGATTTTAGTGTGGTAGAGAGAGCATAATATAACAACATATTTGCAAAATATAATTGTACAGACAGCCACAATATTGAATTGACAGAGAGCTGAACTATGCTCTTACCGAGGTATCCTACATAGAATGCAGATCCGTTCTACTTGAACAACTAAAGTTCTGGTACTCCATTAGATTATAGCCATAATATATTCCATGTTTAACGTTTAACTTCCATAATATTTAAGGATACAAGATGCTTCTGAGGTTTTTATTGAGAAAGGTGATGGAGTTGACAGAAAAAGTAATGTAAAACTGTCCATTGATAAAAACTAGGTTTTGTTCAATTTTTCCTTATGTTTCTTTTTGATTAGTGAAGGTTTCCTAAAAGATCCTTTAAAAATATTTTAAAACAGTTTATTCTAATTGGAGTAGAAAGCAGCAAAGATGCATCCTCTGTTATTTAAATAAACCTGGAAAAAGAAGTTAAGGAGAACAGATTTTTTTCTGCTCCATCTTGAAATGAAAGAGTGTTTTTCTTCATTGAAAAAGACAAAATAAATTTTTTAAACAAGTTTACACATTATAAATATTAGAGTAAGTGCTTTGAGGTGCAAAATTAAGTTTAATCTTAATTATCTCAATATTAGGAAAAGAAATAATAAAATACTGGATTCAATCCAGTCAATTACTGGATTTCAGAATTCCATGAGAAACAGTGATTAGGATGAAACTATATATCCATACAGGAAGCCCTAGGGGGATTTCATAAACAAAATTATAGAAACTTAACTTTTACTGTGAATGTTTGAACATGACTACCAAAAATGCAGTGGTCAGAAAAATTTCAGCCAAGAAGTCCATTGAGCATTGGTCATGTGCATTTTCACTAAGGCAGAGTTTAGGGAAGCCAAATGACTTCTCCATGCACCAAAATACATAACTGACTTTAGTCAAAATGCTGCTCTACGAAATTTAAATTAGAACACGTATTTAGAACAAAATAACAATGTTGATTTCCATCAGGAGATTAGTTAGTGGTAATAATTTTTTAAAAAATTATGAAAACTTCTGGATACAAAATCTGAAAGCTGATCTCTCTATTTGTGTGGAAATTTAAACAAATGAGCTTCAACTCAGAATTAAATGATAGTATTTTTATGGTTGATTACAGTGTTTGTAAAACTATAATATATTATTCTGTAAAATCAACTCAATTAATGAACCAACAAAATATTTTATAATTTCCAATGAATTTCATAACAATTCAAAACAACTATCTTTATTTGTGTCTTTCTGTCACTTCAGAGGCCATGTAGTCATGTGGGAAGTGTGTGTAAATAATAGATATTGTGTTGAATTCTGTTTGCTTTTTTGATACCTTTCTCACTTTAATTTTTACAGCTGTAGAACTGAAAGAACATTTGGTTTTGCATCAGCTTCAGAATAAAGAGGTTTAGTTTTTATTTGCTTCATCTACTCTGCATAGTGCCATTATTGCAAAAATCTTAGTCGTTTTAATGACATAAAGAAAGTCTGTATCTAATGACCTTACTGTGAGTAATTAGCCTTTTCCCCGAGTGATGCAGATCTGTCCATTCCTAAATACATGAGAATGGAGAGCCTTTATAAACCTTTAGCCATTCACAGTAACACAAATAAATGGACATTCCCATGCAGTTTCATCTTTTCCAGGATAGCATTGCAAGTGAAGTTTTCCCTCATAACATGCGCTAAAAATATTGACAGGTATATATAATCAAACTATGATGATATAGAAGAAAAATTAATGGTGCAATAATAAGCAAATAAGTTTGTGTTTAACAGTCTAAAACTATGTTTTGCAGAAAACAATAATGAAATCGTAAACTCTTTTTTTTTCTCTCTTCAGACAGAGCGTATGAACTTCCGTATGGAGAAGCATGTAGGATTGGAGAAGTTCTTAATTTTATGTAATTTCAAAATATTTTTCATATTCATATCAACTTCAACCTGAATTTTAACACTGAATTGCATTCCATTATATTTGTAGATTGAATTGAATCCAAACAAGTAGCTTTTGTTTTTTGTGACATAAAAATTTTCTGCATGGAAAAGTAAGCAACAATGAATCTAAATTCAGTTAATAACATAACTTTGAAGGAACATTTCTATATTTATTTTTTCCCACATTATTCTCAATTAACATAAATGTTCATTTTAAAGCAAATGTCTTTTAAAAAAGTAAAAATCTGTTGTGATATAATGGCACTTTGGTACCAACTACATAACTCTAAATTTTCTCTTTATATTTTCTGGTCTTTGTATGACTGATATTTTCTTCCATTAACATTCAAATCCAATGGATGGGATGACATCCTCTTCAATTAATCCCTGACTTATTGGCACTGTATATCATAAAAATTGTTTACAATTAACTTGTAATAAAATCTCTTAAAATGAATCTTTTCCATAGTTAGTATCACTTTTCCATAGTTAGCATCGGACCCAAGATGTGTTTCCTCTTCCTTTCTGTTTTATTGTCTGTTGTCATTCATGTTTTCTGCAGAAGCAGTATTATTTATTCAACTCCTTTTTCTCTTTGAACTGTAACTTGTGGTCTGCTTGCTTTAATACTTCCTTATTTTTCACTTCTGTGGAGTCACTAATTCACTTCTATGCCTTCTGAAGTTTTGTTCTTGACACAACTGGTGGAGGCAGTGACCCTTAATACCTGAAGGCCTTGTGCTTGTACTTCCAGTTCAGTGCTTTGATACCAATCTGTTTCCATGATATCAAGAAAGAAAAGAACTGTGACTTAAATGACATATCCGGGTTGCTGCCAGCAAATCCATACTGAGCCCTAACACAACCATGGCATCAGATATCAAGAAGATCTGTACCTCAGTTCATTTTCTTTATCTTCTTATATGATGCCAATTCTTTAGTGTTCTTCCCAACACAATTTTTTTTTCCCCAGGAATTATTGAAGGGAATTATCAAAACCTTGACATTCATCTCATATTGATTCGAGACTTAGGAACTTTCTGGTCTCCTGCATGTCCTTTGAATTCACCTATGCATAATGCATATGCATTTAACAGTACGAGCAGTGCAGTATTCTGGTCTTACAAAATGAAAACAAAAAATTTCCAGTTGCTTTCTAAAGATCTTGACTATTGCTTTTCTTCTGCCGAATGTCTGTGATCATGCCAGATCACAAAATTGAAGTAGAGGCAACACTTTAGTCCTAGACAAAGCTCTTCGCCATCCTTGACACTTTCAATAAGAAAAACATATTTGTCCCCTATCCACAACAAAACTAGTTAACTGTCAAGCAGCACTGTTGAGGTGCATTTCTATTCAGTGGGGAAGCAATAAACATTTCAAAATTTTGATAGACATCAGATATATGCTCAAGTCTTATGTTCTGATCGGCAGCTCGCTCATCTAGTTCAAAGCTTCCTTACACGTAGCTCTTGACAGACTGTTGATGCTGGAGCATATGCAAAAGTCTCTGGAGTTCATTGAAACCATTAGAAGAATTCCGAAACAGACACTTCTTGACTTTCAAAGAGTTTGGACTCCACAAAGTAAAAGCTTCCCCCCTCTAATCAGTGTTTCTTGATTGCAAGTAAAGATAGGACTAAAAATGCATAATCAGTAGTGAAATCTGTTCCAATGTTTCTTTAACAATGATTAGTTTAATACACTGCTGTTTAGCCAGAGCCATTTCTGGTTCGTTTTTAGATGTTTTGGTTACAGATTGAGCACCCAGAATTCAGTCAGTAGTAGCAAGCAGATCATCATTAGTAAACTGCACTTGTGTTTCTAGTTCTCCGTTTTACAATTTGGAGGTAGATACCTTTACTGGGAAGAGTGCAACTAGATACTTTTATTTTTTCTGTCACATCTGAAAAATTAGTGTCACTATATGTCCTGTAGAACAGACTGTTTCCTGGTCTTGCAAATGCTCACTACTTTATCAGTTCAGGCCTCTAGACTTGTAAATCCTTTGATTTCTCCAAGAGTAATGACTTTACTTCATTTTCTGGGCTCCAAAATAGGCTGAAGTGAGATAAAATTAAGTATTTCTAGTACTTCAAGTTGTTGTATCCTTTTATTTTTTTGCATCTTCTGCACCAATGTAATCATGGCTAAAGGGTACATCAGCATAAAATAATAGAGCATTCAGATATTATTCTACAACCACTGAATCTTTTTATTGTCAATAAAATTTAGCTCATGTGCCAAAAAAAAAACTTCAGAGAGGTCAAAAATATTTCATACCTAGGAAAGACTATATGTGAAATAAAATATTTTACAACTTTGGCTGACATGAATACTATTTTACAATATTACATGCTATTTATTTTTGAGTACTTGTAATATTAATACAGACAAGTCTGTGCTTCTATTTCCCGATATTACTTTAATAGTTTTATTATTTTAGTAGCATTTTTTCATTATTATTTTAGCAGCATTTATTATTTGTATAACTCGTCATCCACATAAATTTTCTACCAGGCATTTAATGCATATCTGGTTTTATTCCCTATATTAATTCTCCATTTGAGTAATTACAAGAATGAAACTTGGTTTTTTTGAAATTGTTGGAACTGCCATTAGAAGTGTTATCAGTGAAAGGCTACTTGTACTTACTTCTACTTCAATTTGCAGATAGGAAAAATGCAGTTGACAGAAAATATTTTACACCATAATCTTGTTGAAAGAATAATTAATTTTTTCCAAATGGCCTCTTGAAAATTATTCAAAAGTTTGATCTCTCACTTCCCTCTGTCAATCTTTGTTCATAATTAAGTATGCATTTTTTAAAATTCCTCCCAAGCATAATAAAGAAAAATTCACGTCACAGATGTAAAAATATATTGTCTTTCAGATAAAGAGCTTCAACAACTCTGGGCTATGTGGATTTTTTTTTTCTGTGGCTGAGAATACAGGGGAAGACCTGTCTCAGCTCAGAGACCATCAAAATCTGTATTAGATCAGTATGTAATATCAACAACATAAATCCCCTGACTCGTGTTAGAGCTTGTTCAAGCAGGGCTCAGCTGTTTGCACTGTGTACCTTAAAAGGGTTGCAGTTGTAGAGATTTACTGAGTAGCTGTGTGATCCTTGGTGCATAAATTACCAAATATCAAATGCTGGGGGCAGCATCAACAGAAGATCAAAAGTGAGTGAAACACTGATTATATCATCTCAATTTCTGTTGTGTCTTCTGTGACTTGTATAGCCCAAACTATTCCCTAACAACCATTCATTGATCAATTGACCCTCAGACAGAGGAAAAACCCCAGCACCTCACACTTGCTTCAAAATAAGTTTCCTTGCCATAGCAGGGAGTCTTGTCAACTCTGTTACAATGACCTTGTGGCACTTGGTATCAGCCATGCTTTATATGCCCTGGGAAGAAACATATTTGATATGGAGCAGACACTACTGGAAAAACACTGCTAAACTCCTCTGGGGAAGCTCTGTGGAGTGTGAGGGACAGAGGTATACACAGTAAATTTTAAGGTAGGTTATTTTGGGGTTTGGTGTTCATATTATGAACAGGATACATTATGCCTACAAAAGAAACCATCATTCCTGCCTGGGGAAACCAATTTCATTCCTCACAACATCAAGTTTAAGTAGTATAGCCAATTAATATAGATCCTTTAATAATTAGTTTATTGTGCTGATGCACCTGATTGTCAAAATCAATTGTTCTTATCTTTCGAATAAAACACGGCTGTCAGAGTGACCATTCGAAATGACGATTGACCCTGTAAACCACAAGGGTTTATATCAAGTTTATAGGTATATCATTATGTGGACAAAATCATTGATCTTAAGATTTGTCTCTGCAAGTCCTTACATGAAACCATAAAAAATTTTTTTGATCACTTGCAACACAAAGTGATTGGGTCTCCTCCTAGAAATTCTATGTCCCTTTTAAATCACTGTAAGTTTTTTGATATTCACAAGAATTTGTACACCTTAACTACAAATAGTGCAAAGAAATATCTTCCCTCATTTGATTTTAATATGCCTAGTTTCACTTCAATTCTCTAATGTGTGACTGAAATTTCATTTCAGGTAAAAGCCGCCAAGAAACTCCTCAGAATTATTGGGTGTTTTCCACTGAAAAAAAGAAACTTCACTTGAATGTACAAATCTAAAAAATTTCTTCCCATATTTTGAATGCAAATTCCAGAATGTTTGAAGAAGTCAAATGTACCAACAGACAAAATCTTATGTACTAGAAGTCTTTGATCGAGTTTTGTTGAGGAGCAAAAGAACGTGAATCATGGTGCTTTTTATTAGTCTGCAAGTCTACAAATTCAGAAGTTTGAGTGACACAGATAAAACAAAACAAAAAAAAAGTCAGAATCATCCACTTGAATATCTTACAATCAGTTTTGAGATTTATATCCCTGTTTTCCTAGATCAGCAGAAAGAGGTGTAATGCATACTCTATATGTCAATTTTGATCACAGTTTGACCATTTACCTCTTTGTTAAAGTCAGAATGCTCTTGAAGACTCTTTTTCCTGCCTACATTCTGGGGAATCCTCTGTTGGAATGTCAGTGAGTGACAGTCTGGTATTTGAAGGAGGTGTGCTCTTCACTTTCCAAACCTCAACTCGTTTTTCGGGGAGTGAATTAGAGAAGAAGAACCATTTCAATTTGTCTGTCTCAGCTGACATAAGCCATGCAATGAAGAAATTTTGGGGAGTGGACAACCACTATAATTGGCCATATAGAAACAGCCACTTCATAACACCTGAAGTAGGCTATTGTCTTCTTTGGTGTGTTATTCATTCTCAAAATCTGGACCATTTAAAATCATACAAAATAGAAGAACTTCTCTGATTTTTTAATAAGGTAAACATACTGACTAAAATTACTACATTGCAAACTTTTCTGTCATTTCTCCATATTCCTTATATATGTGAAAATACTGGGATGCTGAAGACATTATTTGTTTGCAGGTGTTGAATGTAAACACATTAACATCAAGCATTCTATATTTGTTAAGGAAACCTGAAAAAAGGTTTTACCACTGTCCAAAGATTAATCAAGATGATAATCACATCTTCTTCACTTAATTATCCATCTTCCTTTTTATTATTTTGAGATTTCTGAAAGACAGGTAGCATTTTAATACGTACAGAAAGAATTTTTAGATTTATGTCCATAACCACAACTAGCTTCCAGCAGAGGTTTTTAAAAATTTTGTATAAATAAACAAAATTGAATATGCATTTGATTAAGACATTGCATAGTAAAAGGTGTAAAATCAATATTTATATGCTAACTGTCTTGGGAACTCCCAAAATTCAAGTAGTTCCAAGAGATTGCTGGGGACCTGTTCAGGCATGCTACTATATCCCTTGGATAGTTTTGTCTTTAAAAGGTGAGACACTAAATTACCCACTTGGGAGCAGATTCAGAAAACATACAGTTCTTCAGTATTATGCACTGAGGCACCAGATGAACTCAGACTTTATTAGTCCACTAATTCACAAGATGTCTTTTAGAGAAATGGGACTGGTCTGAAGCATGGTCTGAATTTTACCAATGTTCCCTAGAACTCCTGAGTTGTGGGAAAACTTGTGGCTGTAGCACAACGCTGAAATGTTTCTTGTTTCAGAGGTGCTCCCAATATGTATTTACGTTGCCTTTCCAAAGACAGCTTGATTAGCAGCAACATGATCTTTTTGTGGGATTCACATAAAAATGGTGGTTTGAACCTGACAAAATTAATCTAAACTCCTTTATGCTCAAGACACATTTTTTCCACCTTAGGCATGTGTCTTTTAACCTAAAGAGTTTTCTGTTGAAGGGGAGAAGAGCAGCAGAGGTAAACAGAATACCACGTACCATTCTTCTCTCAGAAATAAACCCCAAATTACATACAATTCCTTTGTTTGCATTTTGGTGAGCAAACCAGCGGGACAGGTGGCTGCAGCCCACCGCCTGTGGTCCTGTTTCGCTCCCAGTTTCAGATTGTCAAGCCAGAGGGCTGCCCTCGCTCCTGCTGGGTCACCAGGCTCCATCCAGGGAGCAGACGATGGCGACATTTGCTCCAGCTGCTCGAGTGGTTCTGCTAGCTCTGCTTTTCTGCAAGGGCACACATGGCTCTGAAAATGGGATTACACAGAGTCCCCTTGCATAAATGAGGCTCTTAAGCTGAATCCTCAACCTTTAAAAGCTTTTAGACTCAGATTTTTGCAGTAGAAGGTTTTAAAATACTGCCTTAGATTATGGCAGCCACTCATCACATGGACATTTGGGCATAATTAGTTGGCCCTGGTTTCTACATACTCTGATAATTGCAAACTCTCCTCCACTCCACCTTATAATGTGCACATGCTTTTAACAGAAATACCTCCCAAATGTAACTGGCCACAAAATACACACATTTAATAAGTTTCACACTTGCTTGATGAAGTTGTTTTATGCTCTTAACTACCGAGTAGTCATCAGTCACTGGTCATGTGTTGTTTTAAACATACATTTTAAAGCTGTATATTTAAAATGTATTTGAAGAAATGTTTTCAAGTACGGAAATCAGACATTCTATTTTTTTAATAATAATGAAATTAAAAGAAGTTCTGAATGTCAAATAGTGGAATTTCAATATTCAACTAACTTATGATTAAAAGTCTAGCCAGACTCCCTTTCCCCTAAGTGGTTTCTAACCGAAAAATAACAAAAATTAGTATAGAATTCTGTGTCAAAAATGATGCAATATAGTGCATTATAATCAGAGGAAGCTCAATCAAAATCAGATTTAAAGGAAGGAAAATTTTTCATATTACAGAAGCCTACATTCCAAACAACTTTAACTTCACCGGGTATCAGACTATGAGAGGCAAACATTATATTAGTCTTTTAAATCAAGTTAATCCATTGGCAATATTAAAATTATTGAGGAAACACATGTGTATTTCGTTGTGTCAGCTTTACTAACAAGTTGGAAATCAGAGTAAAGAAAAGTAAAATGTATGAATGAATTTGATGTACTCTCTGGCAATTAAGATGATATAATTTCTATGCAGAAAGGTCTTCTGTAGTAAGATAGAGGATGTGTTCATTTTATTAGTTCCTACTGTAACTATTTGCATCATTATTTTCTGTACAAATAATCTATGAATAACAAATACTTTAATATAAATGCATTCAGAAAAATCCTAACCACTTAAAATTAATTTGCAGTTTTTCCATTTGTTTCACTGGGACCATAATCTTGTCATCTGTCTTTTGCAGATGTTCATATGTGAATGATTCAGGGAAATTGTGTAAGTGACCTATTATTTCATTCTTTAGAAAGGTATTTTCTAGTAAGTCTAATCAATTACTTTCCTCTTTAGGCTGCTCTGGATCAAATCATTAAAGAAAACCTGTGGTTATCTCAAGAATATAAAATCTTTCAAAATTACTATTTAAACAGTAAAGTAGATCTCACAGAACTCTATGACAATAGTATTCGGGTGGGAGATGCTGTTAGAGACTGTCAGCAGGTAAAGTGCTAATATCACTCATTCAATTCATTTATCTCTTCTCTAAAATTCATTTATCCAATACAGATACTTAATAAAAATAGAATACCTGCAGTAATATCTATCACCCAAATTCTTATTTTCTTCTTTGTTATCTCCCATTTTCATATTTTTATTTTTGCTTGCTTTCTGTGGTTGGGTTTTTTATTGTTTTTACAGAGTGGTTAATCTAACGTTTCCAAAATTTATATTTCAAAAATCTCACTTTTGCTACTGAAATGTATTTATTTTTGTATATAAATATATTCTGCAATAATTAAAATGTACCATATAATTACATATAACTTCTTTGTAAAACACTTTTTCTGGTTATTGTGAGTTTTATGACATTTACATTCAGACTCTGTAAGTTTTTAGTTTAGAAAACAGTCAAGTGAAAATACAAAATGGTAAAATCTAGTTTGATGGCCTTCCTTGATGGAAGTGTAATGGCTAGCTATAGTGTCTTATTCACTCATTTTATATATATATATATATATATATATATATATATATATATATATATATATGTAAAAAATGTTTTTTATTAATAGTGCTGTGAAACCTAAGTCAAGTGATTTTGCAGAACTTTGTTGTGGTAATGTAATGCCAATTGACAGAAAAAGTATTTTCTGTTTCTTTTTCTTGTGTTTATACACAGCTGTCAAAATAACATCTATCATTACCAAACACAATCAAATAAAATACTGTTCATGTATTTTAGTCAGGTTACTGCTTGTTTGCCTTCAATGTGTACATTTCTGAAAATTAATAAGCATTTAAGTTATCATCTCCACAGACCTTACCTTCATGACAACAATTTCAGGGAGGAATCTTTATTAACTCAAGCCTTATGCAGGAACCACATTCTGATATACTATTTTAGCCCATTTTCTAAAAGTACAGTGCAAAAGTGTTCAAACAAATCAATTACATGCAAAATTCAGATTACTTACTAGTGCTTTACTTTTAGCAATCCATTTTATATCTTATACCCATATTTTCATTGCTTGTTTCTTCTTACCAACACAGTTAGTCTTGCATTTTAAAATTCACTGGATTCAGTTTGCTCCTGACAAATATAAATATGAAAATCCCTTCCCAGAAATTCTTGTTAACTATGTAGCTCTTCTGCATTTCAGAACAAAACTGGTGTTAAGTCATACGTTCTTAGGGATAACCATATTTGGGGAACAAGTTGGAGATTTAAAACATAAAAAGCAGAAGTAATTACCTATCTTTCTTCATCAAGCGAGTATAAATTATGTTCTGTTGATATGATAACAGAGGCAATGCTAGGAGTATTGAAATGTTTTCTTAAAGGGACTAAATTATTGCAGGAATTTAATGGGTTTTTTTTCTGAATGTAGAATTAGGGCATACTCTCTTAAGATTCTCTACAGAGAAATATATCTATGTAAGGTTATCAACTGAACATTTTATTTCTTTGAATGTAATAATAACTGGCTTCCACATTCTCAGAGTTTAGTAGTTTTTGGTAATATTTGTGAAACAGATTTTTCTCTCAACAGTTTACCTCTTCTGGACATAGTATGGATGATATTATCGTGCATCTCAATGATGTAGTCTGGAAGGAAAAGAAAATTGCAAATGAGTTGGCATATATTATTGCTTTTTTCCCTCTCAATTTGAATACAATAAAATAAACATAGTAAAATACAGCAAAACAGAAATGCAATACCAGCAGGATCTAGTTTCATCAGCAGTGTTATATAATAATTTGCTATATAATAATTGCTTTTAAAAATCTTGTTTATGAATAAAATGGTTATGAGGATGTTGCAATTCTATAGGAGCTTATAATCAGCTTTACAATACACATACCAAGCTTGTCATAGGAAGCAGTGATGGCAATATTTAGAACTTTGGACAGTCCAGCAGTGTTACTGTAGGAAGAAGAGAAATTCTCTTTACAATATTAAGTATTACAGAGACACCTTAATCTAATTTCCTTTTTGACATCTCATTTTATTAAATGAGTACTAGTCCAACTATTAAAATATTCATACCATTTTCACATTAAAAAAGTATTCAGAAATTTGAACAAAAGAAAAAAAACACGTTGATGATATACTCTGCCTATAAAAAGAAGATACATTTTCTTCCCCGGTTTTTGCTAATAAGCAAATTACAGCAACAACAGAAAATCAATTCTGGAGGAGTGTCAAAGTAACGATTTTTCTTGGTGCTCTGTATTATATGTGCACTACTACGACATGAATGCTCAAGAAGAAAGTGTGTTCATCCCTGTTTAATTCCTGAGAAATTTCTTCCCTGTACATACATAATTACACAAAACTAGAAGCCAATTTTTACAAGTTCTAGTTCAAAAAGCAAAGAGCTTTTTTTTCCCCCCCTTTTTTTCTTCTTCTTTTTTCATTTTTTCTTCTTTTTTTTTGCTTTTTCTTCATTTCAACTGGAAACACCCAAGGTCAGGTTGGATGGGGCTTTGAGCAACCTGGTCTAGTGGAAGATGTCCCTGCCCATAATAGGGGAATTGGAGTTTGATGGTCTCTAAGGTCCCTTCCAACCAAAACCATTCTATGATTCTATGATTCTAATGTTTAATTTGATCAAATATGATTCTGAACAAGAAAAGTATTTCCTTATAGTTCTTTACCTTGAGAAATTCTTATCCTCAATTTGTTTTTCTTAGTAGTTTACTCACTGGAAAAAGAACCTGTTGTCCACACAATATTTTTTATATATCCCTTATATCTATATCTTCCACTGATCAATGGCATGTCTGTCATGCTGAATGTGCAATCTTCATTAAAACATGAATCATATATTTCCACTTTTCCTAGATGACTTTGGATATTGGATTTATCTTATATATATCTTATGGATATTGATATTATCTTTAAATATATTCTATTTAGTACCTAGTATTTCCCCTAAATATTTGGTTTTGAGTTTAAGTGTTGGGACTTTTTTTGACGGATTTTTGGGGGGTGGTTTGTAATGTTGACAGGTTATTAGTTTTTATGTGTGCACTTTGGTGTGGCAAAATCCTGTGTGTAAAAGACTTGTAGATTGATCTTTATGTGGTATTTTCAGTATCAAAATCTTGCATAATAGAGCTTCTTCTCTGCAAGTATATAGCAGCAGTTTCTTCTGGAAACCTCAATGAGCTAACATATTAGCATCAGGAATGTGATTATGCTTTAAAAACAAATCTAGTTATTTACCATATCTTTATTTTTGTAATGAATAATCTTAGAATATCTATTCCATGAGCAAAATTTGATGCTTGCAATGTATTGTGCTAATGTGCCAATGGTTGTATTGTAGACAAGATTTTGTTCTTCTAGTTAAAAATCCAAAATAGAGAGGTATGACATGTCATTATAACTTAAGAACTTATTTACTTGTATGTGTCCTTAACACTGCAAATGGCATTCTTACAAAATATTGACAACTGCTTTTGTTTGCATAATTTTATTGAGAAACTATATTGCAAAGTCTAATTGTTTTAAAATGTAAGTAAAGTATTCATTCTCATATTCACTACCTGGTATCTTCAGGTGGCCACATTATAATAATATTTTGGGGACAGGGGGTCTATAATTCCTGTTTCTTTTTTTTTACTTTCTCGATAACCGACACATTATTGCAGTAAAACATATGTAGGGTCAATTCATGCTGAATAGTTATTAGAAACCATGATAACAAAAGTCATTACACTGCAGTTCAGTTTTGACAGTAAAATTTCTGCAACATTATCACAAATCCTCATGCATTAGTGCAATGATCCTTACTATAGTTTCATATTAGAATCAAGAGACTGCTGTAGCATGCTTGATACAAAAAGTCATGCAAGTCAAGTGAAGTTCTTTTATGCTTTTATAGATAGCATATTTTCATGTCTTTCTCATGCATGTGTCTGACTCTGAGCCCTCTTGGATATTTCCTCCATTAGTAAATATCTCATCTGGGATATAACTGTTTTAATATAATGTTCCTGTTGTTTAGAAAGGCCAAATATAAAGCAAATGTGACAATGGGTTCATGTTAGTTTAGGCAATGAATTCCTTTTGATTTTGCTGTTCCCATGCTTTGACCTAAGTGAAAAAAAATACATCTCTCGTATAAAGAAAAAATAATTTCTGATTCTAACCTTTGGTTTCAGTTCACTTATCTGGAGATCATGGTTTGCTTCATATCTTCACAAGACTAATAGTTGAAGCATAGTTAAGACTTTGGCAAAAACTCCTACCCATTCCCAATTTCTAACAAAACTTATAAGGAAAATAAAACTGTCAAGGATTCAGTATGAAAGAAGTGAAAATTATCATAGAAGGAATTTAATAATTTTTATCTATTTCCATATTAAATCTTTAACCAACTTTCATAACTATTTTGATTAGG
The DNA here is from genome assembly GCA_036785705.1 of Acanthornis magna. Lineage (NCBI taxonomy): Eukaryota > Metazoa > Chordata > Aves > Passeriformes > Acanthizidae > Acanthornis > Acanthornis magna. The sequence continues at coordinate 11,123,608 of JAWUZG010000063.1, read as the reverse complement.
GACAGAAATGGGTAATCAAGCTGACATTTGGATTTTGCCAATATAACAAGACTAGATAGTATCTAGCAAGCAAAAATGTGTAGTTTACAGAATTTTTAACTGAGGATCTCTTTGTTTTAAAGATTTGATACTATAATATGTCAACAGAAGATCTAGTTTCAGATGAAAACATGAGGGAAAAAGATATATCATCAAAAAGCTTTTTATTATGTAAATTTCCTAAACTTTCTTGGAGCTAATTACATTTAAACAATATAAACATCAAGTTAATGTTACAATTAAATTTGAATCAATAACTCAATAAGTTCAAATGACTCAATCAGAATATTAATGCAACAGGCAACCAAAACCCAATTATTAGTTTGATAGCAAAAGGATGTTTTTGAACTAATTTATGGAGAAGTCAGTCTCCCTTTCAGATACATCAGCCATATCGGTGGCTAATCAGGTCACAGTTTTGATGCATAGGACAACAGTTCTGCAGTCACAGAATGCAGTGAAGTCAGCTGGACTTCAATGCTAGTTCAATTGTAGTGTCTCCCAGAAGCAGCAGGGTGATTTCTCTGTTTTGTTTTTTGTTTTTTTGTTTATCAGGGTTTTTTTCAGAAATACTGTTGAAATTTGATAATTTGGTATAGGTATTTCATTTTAAAATTGAGTGTTCCTTAATGCCTGGAGAGTAGAGATGATGGAAAATAGCTCTTTTTTCCTGCATAGTCATGGATATTTTAAGGATACCTTCCCCCTTTTTTCCCTCAGTGACATCTGTGATAGTAAGACAAATGAGATGAATAGGAATATTACTAGTTTTATTGGCTCATGTTTCTCACAGTACAAAGTCTTTAAATAGAGGGGTGTGGGTGGTGATGCCATTGGGCACCAGACCTTGATTCACAAAACCAGAAATTTTGACTGCAGACCAAATATTCCTTCAGTGTTATACTAACACAACTTGATGCTGAGAAGGTCATGATGTCAACCTTTGAATGAAGGTGTATCAGGCAAATAAAATTATCTTTTGTAAAACATTAAAGAATTTAATCGGTAGGGGTTTTTTTCATGTGTTGCTGGATGTCAGTAAAGTCACTTAAAACAAATGACCAAAGAAATGTGCATGAGCTCAGTTTTTCCATCAGCAGCTTTTTACCTTATTGCATGAACTTATTTTTTGATATTTCCTAGCAGATTCTACCTCTAATTAAAAAGAATAATTGTTTGGGGTTTTTTTTTTCTTTCATGCCTACATCCTTATATTTTTTCCAGACTCTAAGCAGCAGACCGAACAGAATCGGAGAAGAGACACTCGGGAAGCACTGCTCTTGTATTAAGCATAGTAGAAAGAGGTGGACATTGTTATCAATTCTGTTAGACCATCATTTCCAACATGTACATAAACATTAATACATTTATGTGCACAAATTACAGGCAAGGCCTGGTGTGAGGCTTACCAATCCTCAGTCAGCTGGTGGCTGTGATCATCTGTGTTGTTCCATATGTCTGTGAAAATACTATTAAGGTGAAGACAGTTTTTGACAAGTTTTGCAACACACTTGCCCTAGGAAATAAACCTTACCCTGATCCTGTTTTGTGAGATTTTTGTACTGGGAAATCTATGTATGTGAGCTGACTTGACCCTACCATAAGAATGTTTTTTTCTGTAACGCTTTACAGATGTTAGAATTATTTCTGAGTCACAAACCCATTTAATCAAAAAAATCAGAATCAGGAGACAGAAAAGCTTCAATTCAAGCCCCTCTTTCTTTCAAGTTTTTATATTTGTTCTCTCATTTACATGTAAAGTAGCCAGGTTTAATAGTACCAGAGGAATAAACAACTTCCTGAAGAAATGTCCAAAAGTTCAAAAGATAACCATATCTTACTTCAGGTACTTGTTGGTTAGAACATGGTGCTGACCATAATAAGACCAAGGTTATGGGTTTGATCCCCATATGGGCTATTCACTTAAAAACTAGACTTGATGATCCTTGTGAGTGTCTTCCAACTCAGAATATTCTGTGATTCTGTGATTTTCAACTGCATGGATTAATAGTTCGAGATTTACATTCTTATTAGCTACATAAATTCATGTTCATTCAGATTTACTTCAAACTTACATTAAGAGTATCATTAAGGTCACGGTGGTACAGCTTGATCTTGCAAATACTTTATAAAAATATTTGTTGCCAAAGTAACTTAACTTAGCACTTAATAACTGATAAAAAACCCTTGTATAAAATAACAAACAAAAATCTCTAGATTAATAATAATATTTTTGCTTTTCTTTGTATGTCATAAGCAGTTCTGAGCATTTTTCATGATTCTAAAGCACACCTACATTGTAACTCACCCCAAATGCCTTACACAGTCTTTCTAGGCCTACATTTTCCATGCTTATTTGCTTGGAAAAGTAAAAAATTCTTAATAGTTTAGCATATAAGGTTAACGTGCCTTGTTAAGCAAATTGTTATTCTAGGAACTGGTAGAAACTTTGTGTTGCACCTTCTTAAAACTTTCTCTTCCAGAAGGATTATAATAACATAAATCAGCAAGAATGGTCTCAGCTATTAGCTGGAAATAGTTTGAAAAATAATTCTCAACTGACTCTTTTGAACATCTGTCGTTGACATTTTGGCAGGGGTAGGGGGAAACGTATTGCAAGTTTTCATTTAATAAAATTAATTTTCTTTCAATTTTGAATGGGAAAAAGAAATTCCAACAATGTGCGGACCAGCTCCAATCCCACTATACACTCTATAGTTTAGAGTATTATCTAAATAATTTCCTACAGGATTCATAAAAGAACAAATTTATATGGAGAATGTAATTCTATGTAAGCACCCATTTCAAGAAATCTATTAAAACTGTAAGCAGACTTTTTTTTTCAAGTTTGTACACATAGGTAATATCCCATCTTCTAAGAAGAACGGGTAGAATTGCTGTTTCATGTATTGAGGATAAGGAATATTAGGAAAAGTGACAGCACTATGGCTACCAGACATCTTAATGATTAAACTTACAGATTAGTTTAACAAATGAGAGATGGCTCACTCCAAAACAGAAATTTGGGGTGAGAAAGAAGAAATCACTTTATTCCTTGAAACAGCGAAAGGAACTGACGCATGGTATGATTCACATTAGCTTTCCAAATCAGAAATTTTCACAAAGACACAGAAAAAAGCCTAATGTAGATTTGGTTGAAGGCTTCATTAGCATTACAACAGCAAGGATCAAGATTTTATGGTAAAACCTATCTCAGTAAAAAAGAGTAATTAAATGGTTTAGACTAGTTTGGTATTTGTCATACATCAGTCTGTTCTGACATTCAGTGCTACACCTCAGAGTGCTACACCTTCATTGTGTATCACAACCATGGCCTGCTTTGGAAATAATATTATCACTATTGTTCATTAAAAGCTGTTCAGGTTCACTTCCAAGCATTAGGATGAGGGTGGCCACAGACTGTGCAAGAACAACTCAGTGATGTCGATGGGCAATGTCTTACCCCTGTTAGATCATGAACTGCCCACCATTGCAAGCATTCACAGAATTGAGAAGGGAGCATGCTAAGAGCAGATATGCCATTCTGCTGTCCCTGCAGTTTTGAAATTATTGATATTGAGATTCAAATAGATCTTCCTCTCCATAGGAAGAACCAGAAGGCAGAACCAGAAGGGTTTCTCTTGACAGTAACAAGGAGATGGGGCAATGGCTCTTGGAAATCATTAGCAGCTGAAGGTACACAGGGAGAACATACAGTTTTTTCTTTATAAAATTAGAATTTAGAATTCATCAGCAGTATTTGGAGGTTTTTGGTCATGGGGAAGATTTTACAGCACCAGGCCTCCTTGCGTCAGATGGGCTTCCTCTGTCTAGCAATGGCAAAAGGATTCTAGCCCATGAGTCAGCAGGGCTGGTTGAGAGTGGCTTTAAACTAAGTTTCTCTTAGGAAATTTAAAAGTAGTGTCTAATGAGTGCATTTCTGATGTTACAGTGTCTGGACTGCAGCAGTAGTGAGTCAGCTGTACTATTATATTGCATTAGCTGTAATTATTTACAAATAAGTAAAAAGACTAGAATTATGCTAGAATAAAATTGGGCATTCTTTTGTAATCCTGCTGTACCACTAATGAGTATAACAGAGCTGTGCAAGTCAATTTTTAGTTAGAAACAACTACCAAGAATTCTTCAAATTTGTTTTTGGTAATCTAAAACCAAGATTTTCAGAATTTGAGACAAAGGAAAAAACAATGTTGTCGGTTCTAGAAAACAAAAGTTTAGCTTCTTATAATTATCCGTTTGTTTTGATTAGGATGAGATACTCATAAACCAATGGGTAGATCTGGAGAGGGCATTTGATATTTTTCAGCAAGGGGAGATGGAATTCTTCCCAATTTAAATGTCTGTAATTCCTATGCTCAGTATCCTCCCAGGTCCAAGTATCCTGTTAATATTTTTGGAAATAAAATTCTCTCATTTCCCAAGAACACCTGCCTGAATGACCAGTTTACAAATTATCCTTGGCTAAGTCTATCTTGGTTTCTCACTGTATTTTCATACTCTGTGAATAATTATCTTTGAAGGAGACAAAAAGGATGAAATAATCATGAAGATGTTCATCTAACAGTAGAATCCCAACCTGAAAGAAATTTTACTTAAAGTATACTAAAAGAAGTAGTTTCATCAGTAATGCTGAAGGAAGAAACTCCAGAATAATGCAAGTCCCAAGTCTGGGCATGCTACTGAAAGGTATGAGATCTTCTTTCAAGCCTCTGCTCTAAATGAGACAGTCAGAATATGACTTCAGCCTTCCCCTAGTTGAGAACCCTAAACCCAGGGATTTTGGAGAACAGTCTCTCCTTGATTTTCAAGGTTTAAACTTTTACCCCTTCACATTCTTACTACACGTTGGAGAGCTTCTAAGGCTGCTGGCAGTCACTGGTATTCTTGCTCCTACCTGCTCTGCATAGAAGGAAGCTTTTTCCTTACTTTCTGGATACAATAACATTGTGGTGGGATACTAAATCACTTTAAGCTGTCACAGAGGCCTGGTTTCTAGTGTCACTCTCCATTCAGTGAAGAGTAAGTTTGCCCAGCTCCTTTAAATTTTTTTTTGTCTGGGATTAGGCTGAATCTGTAAGTAGTAGCACTTAGGATATTAAAAAGCGGCAACAGAGATACAAATAGGGTGAACTAAAAGAAAAGCTACATTTACTCTATTTACACTGCAAATAGATGTCAATTCCCATCTTCAAGCAGCTGTCTGCTTCCCTCTCAATAAGATGGTTGTCAGCATTTCAGATTTTTCAAATGTTCCTTTCTCTTAATGTTACAGCTTACATGCTAGAGTCACTCTCATGTTTCAAAACTTCTAGGAGGGCTAGGTGGATTCAGCATTTTCCTTGAAACTAGCAGAAAACATGATCCTGGTGAATAAATGAAGTTTTATTAGAATAGAGGTTTGCTCTATACCCAGAAGTTCCCTTGTATACTTAACTGTTTGGTAAACAACCTTTTCCTTCAATGAGGTGTGAAATTCTAGCATCACCCTTTTGTGGCTATTTTATATTTTACAGCAATGATATATCTTTCAATCAACCTGAGAGGCCAAGTCAACCTTCAAATTAAAAAAAACATGCTGATGTACAAGCAGTTATTTGTAGCCTGTTGCTGCTTCTTGGTTGCAATCAGACATTGATCACAGTGAGCCAGTCTGCTTGGGCAATGGTTTTGGAGTGAGTGATCCCCAGCTCCTTCTCATTGACTCTCTCTCACACCTCTTTTTTTTAGTAATACTTACATGGCCCTTTCTGTAGAGCAGTGTTGGTAGAAATTTCCAACCTGAGTTACCATGTACACTCAAAAATTCTACCGATTATGAAAGAAGATGCAAAAATCCCTTTAGTCTTGGTTGTAAAGTTAATATGACATTAAATATACATCAATTTGTCCTGAAACAAATAATCTTAGAGATGAGACTGAGTGTTTCCTGAAGAATTTTACGCTTGCATTTAGAGAAATACTATATTAGAAGGTAAACTGAAAGAATATAAGGCAAACCGCTTTTCCTTGTTTGTCTGAAGGAATTGTATCTAATGTTCTGATCAAAGAGGTCTTTAGGACAGGAGTGTGATGTGCCCCTGACACAAGACAAAGACAAAAATGAAACAATGATCTAGGCTAGAAATTCATTTCTCTAGGGAACAGCTGTAGCACATTGATTCGTGCTCTTGGGTATGAATCCCTGCAAATCACTATGGGTAAACACAGGGTTTGGGATTTGTTTGAATAAATGCGTTACATAAATATGTTAAAGTTCTCTAACCCTTTTAATAGAAAAAAGGTATTCCCAGTTTCTGAAAAGGATTTGCTAAATTGAAGAGTGAATGACTGAATGCAAAAAAAGAGGATGGGAATGAGGAATCATGGTATGAAAGAATACAAAACTGATCTAATTTCCAGAGATGTGTTGTTGCAGCTTTACTATCCATTTCCCAGTAAACTGATGTAATTTTGTTAGTCCTAATACATTTTACCACTAAATCTAGCTACTCTTGACATTGATTTCAGTGCAATTTGTGTAATAGGTCAAGTAAAGTGGCGCTTATTGACTGCTGATTGTATATGTTTTTCCACCTGAAGTGTTATTGTTAATTGACATGCTCTTTCATTTTCCTGAGATAGTTTTTACTCTATTTGGACAACTGCCTGAAATTTCCCCTTTGTAAACTAGGTCTCTTTCATGGCAAATATCAAACATAGTTTTGAAATCAGATAAATTGCAGGCACAAATTCATTCCTTCAACAACAGAACATTAAAATAATCAAATTCAAGCTAGTTTGTCAAACACAATTTTCTTTTAGTGTGAATATATGCTGTATGTCCCTTACTAAATCACCCATTTCTAAATGTCTTGTAATCTTGTCCCATACCATTATTTCTACTAATATCATTGCAAAAGAATTCTGGCTAACTCTAATGGCCTGAAGTTTTCTGAATAATTCTTTTTCTCCTGACATATTGCAGAATGCTCTATGTGTACTCCTAGGTGATTACAGCTCTAACATTGCCGGACTCTTTATCTCAGTTCTTGAAGAGTAGAAGATTATGAGAAAGGCTATCTAATTTTGGCCTTTTGCTTTCCTTTATGAAACTTTTTCCTTGTATTTGAAAGATTGCCTTCAGGAATTTTCTAGGTAATTGTGCACATGGTGATAGGGGCGGTACTTACTTTTCTGATGTCAATCTGCATGCCCAGCTTCCTTCAGATGATGAGAGCAAATTGGCTGAAGTAATACGTCAGAAAGAAACCCAAACATCATTTTAAACAATAGCAATCTGATTTCTGCATTGGTGAACTAGCAGATACTATAAGGGTTTCCTCTTCTTTTTAGAAGTCCAGTGTTGATCCTTCTATAATTCTGTGTGTTTGCTTTAATTGATTCCAAATGTATGTTTCTCCATTTTCAAGGTGATCAAAATGGTGTTACAAAGACAGCAACAAAGACCCCAAGAAAAATTTCCCTTTCTTTAAATGTCATATTGGATGTATATCTTCTTTCACATCACTGAAATAATGACTACATTTTGTCATCCACCCAAGCAGACTCCTTTCCAGCACCCCCTGTATTACCATATGATTCTTGGGTTTCTTCTGCATGCTGGAATCCCAGCAATACTCCTCTCTGGGTTGTTCTAGGAATAAACTAATACAGCCAGGCAAAAAATCTCTCACTGTCTACCTCATTCTGGGGCAGGCATAGAAGGCAGTTACCCACTGTAATTGAAAAAAAAAACAAACTGTGACTTGAAACCTCAAGATTACATAGTCAAAAATAAGATTTATACAAAGGATTAATCTGTAACCATGAATGTTCTGACTCCATTAGAGCTGTATAACTTGCAAAACATGTTTTTAGATCCATGAGCTTTTTCAGTAGTCAGCAAAATCTGGAAATCCTTCCCAGCACCAACTCCACAAGGGAACCATTTTCCTGGGTTCTTGTGTCCTATATGCAGCCCTCAGAGGGCATGCAGCTGCCACGAGCCTGGTGAAAACTCAGGCCAGATGAGTGGTAATTTGCACTCTGGAAGAGGGTCCTAAACCAAGGGGTAGAGCTTTTAATCTCTTGGCCTTAAGTGACTGTGAACACAACTTGATTTCAATGCAAAGGGGCGCAAATCATAAAATGGTTTGGGTTGGAAGGGACCTAAAAGATCCTCTGGTTCCAACCCCCTGCCATGGGTGGGGACCCCATTCTACTGATTATTCCGTCCCCGAGTTTTCATTCTATTGCAAGGCATACATCAAGAACTGTCCAGACTTACACTACTTTGACAGTTCACTCCACCAAGGTCTTAGGCACACCAAATATTTATTCTCTGTCACTCCCCATATCCCTGTTCTGCTTTCCTGAGGCCAGCTGAGTACACGAGCCTGACATAGAGCATATACAGATACCTCTGTGAAGGCTTCTCTAAAGGAGTGGATTTGCACAGGTGCAACTGGAAAACCCTCTGGATACCTGGGAGCGTTGTGATGAAGTGTCAGATGGAAGGAATCAAGCCTGGTTTGCTGAACAACCCTTGCTGATGTAAGGTGAGAAAGATACTTTTTAATTTATGCTTACTACATTTGTCCTCAAAGTCAATGAACGATATAAAATACTGACTTGTTACATTATTTTTCCAGGGGATTATTATTTGTAGTATTAGTTAATCAGTGTCCTTTGTGAATCTGATTTAAACTGCAGTTTCATAGAGCTGAGAAAAACTTCCTCATCTTGAGATGTAACAGAAACAAATTCACACCCTCTCCTTGCAGAAATCTCTATCATGCTACACAGGCTAATTTGTCAATGTTTGAAAGATATGTTTCTTTGGCAGCATATTATACGTGGAATTTATTTCTATTACATTTTTCCTATGTGTATCTGAAAACAAAAGTATATACTTTATGTTATCATATATATATAAGAGATTATATTAATTTCATACATCAAATTCAGGCTAAGCAAAATGTCAAACTTTGTTTACTAATTTCATACTTATCTTTTCTTTTAATATCCTGTTTTGGTTGTCTAGTTATAACATAGATGCACCTAAAGTTCGCTAGAAACATTTGCCATTAGCTTCTTCTAAAAAAAATTAAATTTGAGGATAATCCTACCTCCAGAGCTTATTCTGTTCCTGGCCATTGACTGTGACAGTGAAAGGCTCATCTGAAAGCAGTGAAGCATCCCATCTAAAAGCATAAAACATATTACATTTCATGAAAAAGCTAATTCAGATTGTTTAATTCTGGTAATATTGCCTCTGTCACCTTCAAAATCAAAATGTTCTTTCCTGTTATTATAAAGAAAACAACCAAATTGCTTAAAAACCCATTTGAATACACAGCTGCCTTATGTTGCATACTAATTTGATTAAAAATGCTTGTGCCTCACCAGCATTTTTTGCATAAGACACACTAGTGAATTTAACAAAGAAATATAAATATATTTTGGCAATTTTTGATGATAGAGTATGCTACAGTGTCCACAACACCCCTGGACTGAACAAAGGTCTCAACACAGGGTTGGGAGATGTTAACTGAATGTCTCGCCGTATTTGTTTGCTCAATGCTTTGGGCACTGTGCCAACCTCATTGCGAATAACTGCATTAGTCAAGTGTATCCAAATTATTACAACACAGCGTCCATCCCAGTTATTGCTGTTGAAGCATTTTCTGAATCTTCACATCACTACAAGCATTTATTTCAGGGGCGAGATTTGTTTAAATTCAGGACAACTTTAATTTTAGACAGAAAATCTTAACATCTTTCTAAGTTGCTTGTTATTCCTAGAAAGAGCAATTAAGCAGTAATTGCACTACTTTTATTTACATATTTTTAACACCTTGCCTAAAAAGAGGAACCACCATGACAATAGAATGAGGGAAAGAGGAGCCAGAGGATTCATTGTATTTATTTTTCAGTTGATAAAAATAAATATTGTCAATAGACATTGCACTTTTTCTACCTTAACTATCTTCAGTTTAACTCTTTAATTTGGATCTCGATGAAGATGTTGCAATAAGTCTTTGTGGATTTCTCTTTGCCATGCTTTTACAAGGGAGATGGCACACTCTATTTTAATCTTTTCTTTCCTTGAGGAGATCCTCCTCCTGGTGCAGAGATGTCCAGTCTTTCTCACCATAGCACCCCTTGAGCTAAGGTATGTCTGCAAGCTTCAGAACATGTGGGTTTCCACCTCTGCACCTCAGGATAGCTCAGGTTAAGGTGGCTGGATATGGTCCAAAAGAACTAAACAATATTGAGCTTTGCAGCCCTCGCTGGCTCACTTCTCCTCCCAGCAGCCATTTGTTTTACTCTGCCATTTCCAGCCCAGCATAGTGCTAGCCATGAGGAACAGTTCTGACAGGAGAAAAGTGTGGGAGCTAGATAGTTTGATAGTTTGATATCTATATGTCATTCCAGGGATAAATTTGGATCTTTCCTGCTATATACAGCAGGGCTGGCAGGGCAAAGAAAAATCCCTTTTCCTTGGTTTGGAATCAGTGTTTTCCTTCTCTTACAGTGGATGGCAGTAATTTTTTTCATTATCTAGCCTCAGTGAAGGAAGACTTCAATCTGCCACATTAGTGCTGTGTCCTTAAGCTTTTATTCTGGACACCAGGTCCATCAGTAGTCTGTATTTTATTAAGCCCCTTGGTTGGGAGCAAAAATTGCAACCTCTTGTATCACTGTATACGGCTGAGTTTGTTGTAGCTGGCAGTTTTGCCTGGTGCACCTTATTTTCCAGGAAAGTATATGTTATTGGACCATGAAAGTGCAAATTATCATCTGCTAAACTCAGTTAGAAGTGGGAAGTTGCAATAATTTTAAAATAGTTGACATTATATTGAAAAGCAAAAATCTCTAAATTTTCTGTGAAAGAAAATTTTTTAAGGCATTGACTTTGAAACTCCGGTATTTTTCATCATACAAACAAGATATTTTGACATAGAAAATATATTGCAATGATGTGTATAGAATATATTATATATTCTATACATTATATATATTACATGCTTCATGTACATGTCAATGTTTTCATACACTGTACTAAGTCACAAGTAATTTAATAAACACTAGAGACAATGAAACTTTCAGAAATTATCGAAAGTAAATGAGAAAGCAGAAATAGCTTTTGGGAATAGTTTTGTGTAAAAAAAGAGCCCCAAAATATAATACAATGAAAACTTGGAGGACTATTCTTTTAGTAAAAAACTGAATTTTGAAATGGTCTTTCATCTAGGTTTAATAACTGCCAAATAGCTATTTTTGTTGCTTTTAATAAATGTTGATTTTATGTTGAAAAATATAAATAGCAAAATATTTTACAAACTTAAGCCACTGCCTTCTTTATCAACTCCAGAACAATGGATGCACCTGCAGCATGGATGGATTGAGAGAATTTATGCAGATATGCAAACCATTTAACTAGAGACATAAATGCCATGTCTTGTGGTGCTATTTGTAAGTCTATATAGTCTTTTAAGCTCCACCATGATATTTCTGTGCCTGCCTTAAATTACCTCACATTGAACACTCGTTACGGAGTAAAAGAATGCACAGTGACTAAATGACAGAGCAGCCGATGCATGGTAACCTTTTCATGTGTCAAAGCCCTCTGACAACTTGAGTTTTACATATACTTTTGGATTTTTAACACTAAATCATCCATCTGCCAATGTTGTTATCAAGTGAAAAATTACGCTGTTGAATGATCAGAGACTACTTTTGCTTTATTTGGTCAAGAATGGACATTTCTGAGAGTTTCCTAGATTTTTGTAAAACTGGGGAAAGAATTTAAATTCGAGTTGTTCTGCCGTGAGGAATCACTCCCTAAGCATTGTTTTGCGTTGGCTTGTGCTCTGGTGATGCAATTGAAACATGCATTTTTGAAAACAATTGCTCATGCAACAAGAGTTTGGTGTTTTAATAGGTTCCTAGGGCAATCTGAAGCTCTATATCTGCATGCTTTCTTAACTCTTTAAATACAGTTTGCCTGCACTCTAGTACTACCAGGGTTTAGTACTACCAGGGTTTGTCTGTGGTCAGAAATGTCAGAGTAACTAAGGCAACCACACCCTTTTTAGTTCTCTGAAGCATTTATGGCTCACATACTCCTCAGTGCCACCGTGTATGTGGCCAAATATGTGGCAGCTATATGGGGGTGTTTACCCAGCTGTGCAGGGTAAGCCAGTGGCAATGACAGCCTTTGGATCAGAGAGCCAGTCCGAGAGAGACACAGGTAGAATGCAGATTGCCAGCTTTCTTTCATGTTAATATTTTGGCATTCATCAAGAGGCTTGACATTCCCTTCTAGCATTTGGAAAATGCTATACTCACCAGATATTTCTAATTGCATTTTTTCTCTTATGGGGAGGAACAAAGGCTTAGGATAATTGATTTCTCCCTGCTGCCGTGTGGAGCATCCTGTAAAAGGGATTATCTTTGGTTTCCTTAGTCCATATCTTGTGAACACATTTTCTGCCCAGAAAGGAGATGTGAAGAACAGTGACCACAAAGAAAGATATAAGACTGTATCTCCTTGCAAAATTATTTAATCTGTTACTCTTCTGACATACCTATAGAGGAACACATAGGAGCATGAAAGGGAGTTAATGAAAGATACTACATCAATGTACATAAGATAAAATATATTCCTCTTTCCTTCCTCATATGTTTTCTTCTATTTAGATGCAAGGTGATCAAAGTATAGCAAACAAGCCATTAAGAGAATTTCTATGGTACTTGAAAGATCTTTAGCTACTCTGAACCTCTGTGGGGAACCCAGATTCCTGCAGCCATAATTTCCTTCCAGAATTAAATGGAAGACAGTTCTCATACAGAATTATAGCTAGAATGCTGTAATTTTCTGAAGTATTGCCCATGATCACTGAAAGTACTCTCAGCCACTGAATAGTGACTGACAATCAGTTCAGTGAAGTCCAGCTGCTGCTTTGAGTCTGGTATTGGAACATGCACTCTGGGACACTGGGGCAGCTACCCTGCAAGGGTATATTATTAAATTAACAGTAGTGAATGGTGCATAAAATTGTCACTAGGATGAATTTATTACAGTATAATTTTATTCTCACATTATTCTGTATGGGGTGCTACCCCAACAGAGTTTCCAATTCAGTAGTATGCCTGGAGCCAGGGGTTTTATCAGCAGCGTGTCAAAGGGTGCCTGGCTCTCATTCATATATAATTTACTCTTATTACATGAGATATTTCTATTTTTCTGCACTAACAGTTGTATATTTTCTAATGAAGGTTTAAATCAACTGGGAACCAGGGTATAAATAGAGTTTCAGTATTTTGTGCCAAATATGGATTGTTTGTCTTCCTGTTAGTTATGGATTGTGAGTGTATTATTGTTGAAAGAAAATTTTGGGGGTTTTACTTTTCTTTCACGTATTTATTTACCATTTAATATAAATTACAGAAGCTTTTCAAGTGTTCAAAATTAATTATATCATTAGAAAAAATGTCTGAGATTATTAAGAAAAACACATGAGCCTATCTAGCCTGCACAGGTCAGCTCTATGCTTGCTGAACTAGTGAAGGTAACTCTGGCAGTATTTTGGTATTTAGCATTTACTGGCTGGATCTAGATAAAAGCTACATAGGTGCAAGGTTCCATAATGACATTTTCTTTGACAGGGAATATTGCCCACAAAGATTTGAAATTTCTCTGAAATTTATTAGCTTTACTTGCCTCTGCTGTGTCTGCCGAGTCCATTCCGTCTGGCTACAAAGTCCTATGTTGCTTGTGAAATAGTTATAGCTTGTTGCTTGCATAACTGAGGACTTTTCAGTTTTTCAGGATCTATACACTTGTGTCCCTCTTTTGACCAGTCTCTGGGAAAGCTCTAGGTGAATTTTATGTGTTTCGCAGCCTTTTGGGGGAAGGCAGATGGTAGTGATTGTTGTATACAATGATGGAATGCTCGATGCATGCCCTCCTTGCTACACTCACTGCAGCATTTCAGGTTTATATTCCCATGGTCATGTTGCAGTACAGAGTTGGGCCTGGCTGTTCAAGACCTTGTTCCTGAGCTTCATGGTGAAGGTAGCTTCCTGCTCATAGTGCTGGCTGTTGAAGTATCCTAAGATTACATCTGAAATCTGAAATCAGATTTAATAAACTGATTATACTCTTTGCTATGATGTACCCTTCATTGTTACTTATCTATTATCTGGTTTTTGTCAGGAGCTTATAAAAGAGCAACTCATGGCATCTTTTCTTTTTCTGGGCTTTTGATCCTTCCAAGTCCTCTTTTATAAAACCTGTGATTAACAACTGCTTTTGTTTTAAAATTGTCAAAAGATAACCTATATTTTTTCCCTTGGAAATTCTGATGAATCAATCTGTTGAGTCAACAGTGAGGTTCTGTCTCTTTTGTTCTGTGATCATTTTAAATTGTGTCACCTCCATTGGAATTATAAAGGAGCTATTCCAATGCCTACAAAACCCCTTCTTCTTTAACATAAAAAAAACCAAACAAAACCAAAACCAAAAACTAACAACACTGCTACAGAACTGCCCCCCAAATATAGATCTTTACTTTACCCTGTAATCAGTATGTTATTCCCCTAAATATGCCCACAAATCTATTCATAAACATGTCCATAATATTAAGATGCCTCCTGAAAGTGTGTTACCATTATCAAAAGAGTCTGAGAATGAGCTCAGAAAGAAAAGTATGTCTGTAAAAATTATTCTGAATGAAATAAATATTTAAAGAGGTTGAGTATGCCTGCATAAGAAATCTTATCCTTTGAAAAATGGCAGAATTACAGAATTGAATTCTTCATAAAACTTTATTTAGAAGCTTTGACGTGGACATACTCTTTGAGCCTGGGATGGTATTACTACTTGAGTTGGTTAAACCCAGTTTGGAACTGGGACTTCAGCATCTGTCTCAAAAAATCTAGGGTTTTCTAAGGCCACACTATTGAATGTACATGGCTAGACTTTTATCATTCTCTTCTCTTGAAGCTCTTCTGGTGACTTTGTAGGGCGTGCAAATATTGATGCCCACTCTGAATTAAGGCAGAAGAGAGAACCTGAGCTTTGATCTTCACCCTTCAGATGAGTGCCATAGCCAGCTGCTGGTTGACTTACAGCACAAGTGAAGCCTTCTGTTAACCTCAGTCCCTAGTTTTCCACACGTGTCACCTTGATACTAAACAGCAGAAAGTTTAAAATTGGGAATAAACATGTGGCACAGGCAGACTCTTCCCTGCACATCCCTAATGTTGAGTTTTGCTTAAGATCAAAGGCCATCCTTTTTAAAATGTAAATATTATAATATTTCTTCTTCTGCCTCTGTTGGTATACTTTTAGGAGAAACTGACATTTAAAAACCTCTTCAGTAGCTCTGCAAGTCACACATCAAAGTTTAAACACTGTAGAGTATTCATCAGTGCAACTATTTTACTGAGGTGATAAATATAATTTAAAGGAATATATTCAACTGAAGGCTATCATACTGTGTTGCTATCAATTTTTATACAATGAAAGGGATTAAATGAATCCTTGCTAATGCATTATTGGTATGTGAAGAACAAGAAGAAACAAATTACACACATTTTTCCACTTAATTGTTGGGCTAGACACATTGTCATATCATTGACCTATTTGGTCATGCCCAAGCTAATCATGCCTGAACCTTTTCCCAGTGGGAAATAAGCTTCTTCACTTCCTGTCTTGCAGGAATATCAACTAAAACTCAGTCACATATGCCCATAGCCTGATCACTGCAGCCCACCGTATCCGTCGTCTCCAGCAGTGAAACCGCGGACTGCGGCGTGCCCGTGAGAGTCGGTGTCAGAAACCCATCACTTCCCATGTGCCTCCGTTCAACTCTGTTCAATCACTTACTACACTAAATTGTACCAATCTCCGCTTGGAAAAGTGCTCCCCTCCTTTCTCTTTTTTTCTTCTTTTTTTCTTTGGTTGTTGTGTTGTTTTGTTTTGCTTTGTTTTTTGTTTTGCTGTTGTTTTTGCAGGGAACTGTTTTGTCACACTGAAATAGAGTTTATGTGCAGTGACAGCCTAATAAGCCAGCAACTTTAGTCGCTTATTAAAGTCAAGCATGTGTCTTTGTTTCATGTTGCTAATGATGTGGAACCGTGGAGGCCCGAGTATATTTCGTCTGGACGGTGTGGGAGCGAATGCTGAGAGCTCATTACTTGGCTCCCCATTGGAATCCTGCAGGCTTCTGCTCATTGAGGAGACTGTGGGGGCTTTGACAGAATTATTATACTGAATATTTTTAGACTCATTAACTATATCACCAAAGCAAAACATCTCTTCCTTAGATGCAAATGGCTGCAGCTACTGTGGCTTTGCTTTAGTTATTACAGAAAAAAAAGGAGGAAGCTTGAAAACAACTTAGGGAAAGGATTTTCATGCCTGAATGTTTGAATTTGTGACTTATATTGGCAATGTGTATGCCTTCTTTACCACATTTAAGCCACTCATGTCTAAGTGCCATTTAAAAATGCATATATTCAGCCTCATGTAGTAAGTGGTGCTCAATCCTTTAAATTTAGAAAGTGCCATCGAAGTACACAGCAAAATAGGAGCTTTTGAAATTCCACTTTCTATTCCAAGGTGAAAAGATTTAAATGTTAAAAACTCATGTTAAACTAATTATAGATGCTTCAGTTAAGCCTTCAAAGGTAAAGAAATTCATAGTTAAGGCCCAAAATTCTGACTTTCCTTTAACCTAAGTGCTGGAACATATGTACTGTGCAGTATGAAAAATCACACACTTCTCCAGGCCATACAATTCCTAACCAAAGCAGAGTGATTTAAAGATGAAGAGTGAGACAAAATTTTTAGCCTAAGACTGAATTTTCTTGCTATGATGGCTTTAAGTTGGCTCTTAATGTTACTTTATTGTAGCTTTTTGAGGTTTAATTGAGACTTAAGATGTACTTGAAGAAAAATATGAATACCTTAAAATTAATTCTTCAGAGCAGAGGACAGAAAATTGCATTTATGGCTCCATTTGTTGGAAAAGTGAGGTTGGCTGTGAACTGTACATTATTTCACCTTCTATAAAATGATATTTTGATTTCTTGGTGGGGACCTTCTCTGTATGTTGTGTACAACCTTGTCCTCTATAAATTATCAGCTTGAATATTTGCCCAAGTATATGCACATTCAAAATAACTACAGGCGAGTTGGTTTTTTCTCATAATGTGTAGAAGCTTTCATTAGGATTTTATTCTCTAAAATTATTGTAGGTGAAAAAATCAACTATTTTGATTCCTAGGCAGAAAGACATTGCTTTTATTTGTGGTTCATTTCCTGCTGTAGTATTCTCTGACAATGGTGACACCGTCTTTATACATCAAGAAGTTCTTCTTTTTATGACTGCCAGGGACTCTGGAGGGAATACTTCATATCTGAAACATGTTTCCCTTTGGGATTTCACCATCAGAATAACAGTTCTGATCAGTGGCCCATTAGAAAAACATTGGGTTTTTTTCTTTTTTTTTTTTCTGAAGCTATGAAAAGGAATAGTTAAAAATCTGACAGATAAGAAAATTATACTGAATTGAAGTTAATTTCTGTGCACATAGGAACTTCACACTGTCACTCAAGCAGTAATTTCTTAAAGGTGTAAGGGGACTTCTGAAGTTAAGCTCTGAGTAAGTGCAGCCTCAGGTAATGTGGGTGCAGTTTTTCTTTTGAGATGTTGCAGTTCCTGTTCTTCAATATGTTTGTAGCACAATGCTATTTAATTTCGATGTTGGGCAAAGCTTTTGAACTCCAGTGCCTCATGAAAGGTACCGAAACCTTTATAGTTAAGCACGTAGATACGAGTAGCCCAAATTATTTCCTGTTAAAAATAAGCCTTTCTGAAAGACTGGATGATTAATATGGGTGCCAATAAGGAAGCCAACTCTAAAACCAGTGGCCATGGTTGTTCAGTAAGTATTTTACTCTTCCTTAAAGCTGTGCAGAATTTTTCAAATTCAAATGTAAATACCCTGTTAGGAAAATCCTCACCTGCAGAAGTGGCTCACAGTTGTAATTTCAGATGTTCTGCCTGTAAAACTAGCCCGAAGGCAGCACACCTGTCTAGATATACATGGATGATCCACGGGAAGTCAAACAGACTTGAGCTGTAGGCATGCAAATACAATTGTTTCATTTCCTACAGACAGCATGATAATCAGATTAGTAGATGTGCTAGTACAATAAACAGATGTTGATTATCAGTTATTGTATTTACAGTCTTATTTACAGTCTTACAGTTAGCCAAAATTAAAATCACTGTACGATCCCCCCTTTTAATATTTTAGCCCTTTTGATGCTTGTGAAGCTGTCCCTTTTCAGTTTTGGGGAGAAAAGGTATTGAAAAGCCATTGGTAAAAAACATGCCTGCTCTGCTGGGGAATGTGCATTAGAAGAGTTTTAAACTCTTACTAAGATTAATTCTTGAACTATACAATAAATATTTATCAGATTATATAATAAAATTAAATACTTCTACACTCCCAATGACCGTATTTCAGTGAGTTCTGTATTATAAATCCTTCTATGTCCAATGACATGCAGTTTTTTAGTTATCAACCCTTTACTTATAGTGTAGCTGCCAAAACCTGGCTTTCCTAGACTACTGAGCAAGTCCAAAGTTTTGTACCTATATCGGTTTTCAGTATGTATTTTAAATTTCTCTATTTCTTTGCTCGCTATAGCAAGATAGCTGACTTTGCAGTTACATTTTATTTTCTGTTGTCTAGCCTCCATTCGAGATAAGACTTTTGTATTTCTATGGAAGTGGTTGCCTTACGTGAGATAGTTGTGACACTGAACAGGTAATTTTCATTTGGACTTATGGTGGATTTATTTTACGTAAATATTTCAGGAAATAGAAAAAGAAATAGTAATATTTTATTCTATATAGCACATATGATTGACCTCAGAAAGGGAGAGGGTTAAGGAGCCTTTAAAGTTTTGAATGAAATACTTATAGATAAGTTAAAGAAAAGCGATCACAGTATGGTTTTATGTGTTGGTTTTTCCTAAAAAATCAACTTGTAAAGCTAAATTTATTGATATACTCTTTATTGCTTTTCCAAAGTCTTGAATAGCACAAAGCATGCAAATAAGCACCTTTTCGTATTAGAGTGTGAAACAGTTGGTGTGCTTGTCAGCCTAGTCTTTAATTTGAAAAAGAAATAACAATTTTGTTATCTAGGATATACTTACTCTGTCTGTGTGTTGCCATAAAGTGTACCTGTTGTGTGCCCTCCACTCCTGCTCTCCTGGTCTTCCAAACTGGGAAGCTTTTGAAGCACAATGTTTCTGTCTTTCCTTTTGTGACCAAATTTTCTTCCAAAAGAAAGTGAGATGCATGTGATGTGTGCAGGTCTTTGTTTTCTTTTCGTTTTTGCAGAAAGAGAAAATCGATTAACTATAATTATTGTTATTTCTGCTGTTAGAATCTGAACCTGTATCCTGAAAAGTAGAGGAAAAATAGGCATAGAAAAACACCAAACCCAGAAAATTTTGCTTCTGACATTTATGCTTTCCATTTTTCAGCATTGCCTGCAACAAAGACTGACAACATTGCTTTTAAGACACTTGATACTTTAAAAAAAGTTTGAAAAAATGTGACCGTGGAGAACTCCTTGGGCTCAAGCCCAAATGGTGCTTTTTCTTGGTTTCTACCATGTCAAGGTTACTTCATCAGTTCCAATGGCTTGCCCACCCTACACAGCACTTGACCATGGATTTCTGTCCTCTGGATCTCATTAGGAAGCTTCTGGCCTTAACTGGTGCTTAATACTAGGTATGACTGTATTTCAGTTTCATGTAAATCCACCAGAGTAGATTTTTAGAAAAGGTGTAGGAATGTATAATATGCCACAAGATGTGGCACAAGGGTTGTCCAGGGAGAAACTGAAGTTCTCCCTTAAGTCTGAGTCAATCTGTGATGAAATGGAAGAACATGGAAGGAGATGGAAAGCTATTAGGGCCACTCTGCTTTCAAAGGCTGAAAAGGGATTTAAGTTTCCTAAATATCAGCTGTCGTGTGTTCTCAGCAACATCTATGAAAATCTTTGGGATAGTGTTTCACCCCCTTCTAGCTTGGTCTCACATGGAATATTCTTGCACTCTGCAGAAATAGTGTCCCCCGGAAATACTCTGTTTCACTCCACATGTTGATCTGCTCACAATATGAGTTCAGTCACTGTTTTGAAAGAGATATGAAAAGGACTATGAACCATATAAATAAGGCTATGTCATAATGCATAGGGTCTTAAATTAACATTGCAAAAGCAACTGTAAGTCTGGCATTTCCTAACTTCTGAACATTTTTCTTTCCTTTTTATTATCCTTTTAAGGTAATTGTGTGTGATTATAAAGGCATTAACTAGATTCCTTTTTGCATCTTTCATTTATCTGGTAATCAGGAACATAATACTGAATCTATTTGTGTAATTGTGGCTGTTAAGAATCTTGGAAATCAAGGTAGGTGGAACCTGCCAGTGAACTTATGGTTACTAAAGTCACTGACTCAGGTCATTAATGGTTTAAGTGTCTCCTCATTAAAATGGTTTAACCAAAGATGTGTTTTCTGTCCTGTTAATTACTGCCACCAGCTCATACCTGGGAAAACTGTTGTTTGAAAGGATTTATAGAAATCACATTTCAAAGAAGGATTATAAAACCCAAAGTTCTTGATAAACATAGTGAAAATCAGTCTGAAGCTAACACGCTAGATAAGACTCCTTTATTTTCATATGCACTTGAATTGTCATCAGTTCTGGAGAATTTTCTGTGAATTAGGAAAAGTTTACTATACAGTCATACTCCTTATTAAGAAAGACACCAGTTTCAAGAATAAATCCATGAAATACACCCATCTTTGAATGCAGTGTTCAATCATTTTTGTCAGATTTCTTTGTTTTAATGCCTTCCATTTAACATATTTGCCTTGTAAATATAATACCTGTCCATTAAAGTCTGATACTGGTGCATATATAAAACCCTTTTGATAAGAAAAAAAGATGATTTTAAGAAACACACCTAAGTGATAATAACAAATAAGTGAAAACCTGTGAACAAGTTAATGAAACAAAGAGCAGAGTGACTACTTAATGTCTTGTGTTCAATGAATTTCTCAACGACAGAAACTGAGTTTTCAGTGCTACCCTGCTCAGAGGTGAAAAGAGATGCCGAACTGCGCTTGCTAGTTTGGGGTCTGTGTCCCCAGCACAGTTCCTCCAGACAAACTGCCAGTGGTCTCAGCAGCATGGCTGTGCCTGTGTGGTCCCCCAAAACAGAGGCTGTGGTCTCAGTTCTGCAGCAGGGGCTCGGGTGGCTGACAGCAGAGACAGACACTCGACACCCAGAGGTCCTCAGGTGTTGCCCAAAATCTGGGGCACAGGTCCTGAGCCCTTGTGCCACTGGGGCCAAGAATGTCAATGTTCTAAAAAGTCTGCAATTTCAGGGCAGTCAGCCTTGTCAGTGTTAATAGGCTCCCTGTTGTGGCGCTCAGGGATGAGGCATGGATCTGTCTGGGCTAGAGCCTGGCCTCCCAGGACTTTCAGTTTCCTTACTGCAGTATAAAAACTACAAATCCTAGGGACCATTGCAGATGCTGAGCAAATTTGACTTAAATTGCTGTTAATTCTACTAACATTGTTGCTTTTGGATTCTTACTTTTCTCATAAATTGGAAATATGGCTGTCTTTGATGACACTCTGTGGCTCTTCACCCCTCAAAGCAGGGAGTAAAATAGAAGATTGAGCTGTGCTTGTTTCAGGCTTTGCCTGTGCTCTGCAGCAAGGACAAACCCAGCTCTGATTTGTGGGTGCATGTCCTGGCTATTGCCCCATGCAGCAGCAGGCCAAGACCCACGTGCACATCACCTGTACAAGGGCCCTGAATTTCACTGTGCTGGAAGCGGCTGTGTGAAAAAGGGGAGGAAAATATGTTGTGTTTCTATGGGTCCTCCAGATGCGGGGACCAGGGACTGCCACATAGCACTGATACACTGAAGTTGAAAAATGAGCAGTGAATCTTACAAGTACTAAATCTAAGAAACAGAAAAGCCAACAACTAATACTTTATTTTATCTTAAGAAATGGATGAAGTAACAGGAAACTTCCTAATGTATCAGGAAATGAAGATTTATTTTGCTTTTGCATTGAATTTTTAACTGACAAGCAGAATATGGTCCTGTGATTGAAGTTTTTATCAGGGACTACACCAGAGATCTTATCTTACTGCAAGATCAAGTGCTGCTTTATCATTATGAAATACAATAAATAATTTACAATGGGACTACAATCTAATTAATGGCTGCCAATCTCTGGATGCTGTTGAGGAGGAAAAGTGAGGGAAATAAGATACACACATGGAAACAACAGAAATCAGCTTGAGTAAAAGTTATGAAGTAAAAGAATGGAGAACTCTTAACATTTTGAGCAACGAGAAGACTAAATAAAGAGAAAATTGGGAAATGCACAAATTATTTTTTCCTTGGCTAAAAATACGACACTGTTGAAACCTACAGTTGCAGTTGACTCAGTGCTAGTTACCAGCACAATATATCATTATTAGCCATCTTGTATGGTTCATGTCCATTTGAATGGAGCAGGATAATGAGAAGCAAAAACACCTTCCCCCATCGATCCCTCTTTCCCAGCTCCTCCTCCACACCAGCAGCACAGAGAGGGGGAATGGGTGTTATGGTCAGTTGGTCACTACTCGCAGAGACTAATCCTTCCCCTGCTCTGGTGTGGGACCCATCACAGCTCCTAATGAAATTCTCCAACATAAGTCCATTCCAAGCGCAACGGTAATCCAAAACCTGATCCAACATGGATCACTTTTTCCATGGGTGGAGTCATTCAGGCACAGCCTGATCCAGTGTGGGTCCCCCACAGGGTCACAAGTCCTATAAGGAAACCTAATCCAGTATGGATTCCTCTCCCCACAGCTCTGCAGGTCCCTGACAGGAGCCTGCTCCAGCTTGGCCCTCCCACAGGTTCACAGCTTCCTCTCAGGCACCCACCTGCTCTGGTGTGGGCTCCTCCAGGAGCTGCAGGTGGATCTCTGCATCCCCATGGAGCTCCATGGCTGCAGGGGCACCGCTGCCTCACCATGGGCTGCACCAGGGGCTGCAGGGGAATCTCAGCTGCAGTGCCTGGAGCACCTCCTGCCCCTCCTTCTGCACTGACCCTGGTGTCTGTAGGGCTGTTCCTCTCACATACTCTCTCTCCTCTCTGCTCTGGCAGCTTTGCTGGACGTGGAGAAGCTTCTCACTGAAGCCATCCCTACCAAAACTTGCTGGCAAAACTTGGCAAATCTAACACAGCAAGCACACACTGGGAGAGACACAAAGTGCTGAAATTCAGACTGTAAATGCAATAGCAAACTATTTGCTTACTTGACTGAACTCTCTAAATTTGAAAGCTGGAAAGTATTTTGGAGTACAGAAGACCAAAGAGAACAACAGAAGTTAAGAAGACTTTTTTTACTTTTGTTTTTACCCAAACACTTAAAAAAGTTATCACAGGTAATGTATTTGGGAGTTTTCCCAATAGTATTTTTTTCATATTTTGGTGTGGTTTTTTATGAATTATTAAGGTGGAAAAATAGTAGATTGAAAAAGACCTACAAGGTGAAGAATTCTAATTCCTGTCTTCCCAGACATGCTTTCTTATTTCTTGTTCTTCTGGTTCTTGTTCTTAATTTTCTTCATCTTTCTTCTTTTCAGAACTTTAAGAAGGATGTACAGTGAATCAGTACTTTTGGAATACTATTCAAACTTCTCCTTCACATTAGGTCCTAACCTACATCACATCACACATGTGGTGTTTCTTATAATGTGATCCTTTTGTATGGATGACTTAGAGTAGCTATTGAGGTATTTAATTACTGACAGCGTGTGACTTCATTTAGCCTTTTCCTTCTGCTCACATTGTGCTTTCTGCAGAAATGTGGCTGAATGCCTAAGCCCTTCTGAGGACAAAAGGTTCTGGCAAGGCCTGAAATATTTTATTCCAATTATCTTAATGGCTAGTTAATATAATACATATTATGACAGACTGAAGCTAAGTATCTAACTAATTGTAAACTATATTCTATGAACACCATTTTAATTTCTGCCTTCCCTATAATATTAATTTTTGCAATACAATATCCATCCTTTCTGAAGACATGCAGATAATGGGGGTGGGAAAATACAGGACTGATTCTTTGAGTGCCGTGTTTTCAGATCAGGGAATTAAGTGGCTCTTTAGAGGTATCTGTGGGAATACAACCAAGAATCATATGAAATAAATGACTACACCAAGAAGCTGATGTGTAGATGTGGTGGGTATTGGAATCTGAGTCTTTGTAAACCTCAAAAGATGCTTACATTCAGTAAGAAAGAAAGGGTGTTCTCTCATTTTATACTTACCTCTGGGGTGAGCAAGAAGCAAAACTACTGTTAAACAGTACTGTTAAACAACCTAAAGATGTAAATCAGAGCTAGAGTCAAAATCAGGTAGGCGTGATTGGTATGAAGAATTTTCATGAGATTTATGAAATCTAATCTCTGCTTCTAGATAAGGAGAAAAGGGTGTTTGTTTAGGGAAAGGATGTCAAATTCAAGTTAGTTAATCACTTAAAGCCTTCATTTTATGACTCTCAAGATATCTCTTTTTCCCTGCACAGTGTAGGTCCTAACCTGACCCACTGTAAGACTTTGTAGCCACATACATTTTCCCTATTATTCCCCTGCTTGTTGGAACTGGACCCCTTCAGCCTTCACAATCCCTTCCTAATCCCTTCTTGCCCATTAATTCTTGTTATTTATTAAGTCAATGCTTGTTGTTTATGAAGAGCATGTGTTTATCTGGCTCTTTCCAGGATACTTTCAAAAGGAAGCTCAGTGTACTCTTGGCCATGAAGGCCACATCTAGTCTGAAAAACAAAAGAGGATTACAGGTCTTGCTCGACCTGCTCTGTAGCACTCCGTGCTGTATATTTATGGCACCACAAGGTTCTGCTTTGACTTGTGCTAGTCAGAATGGACTTTCCAAGAAAAAGCTTAACACAGTGTGAGGAACAACACGCATCAGGCTCTGGAGCAGGGCAGCACCAGCTTTGGTTCCCTCCACACAATACACTACTCCACCACTGTCCCAGGAGGCTTTGCCATATCCAAGGGTATGCAATGCCTAGTCTGTGTTTTGTCTTCATAGGCTGAAGCTCAACCTTTACATTAATTCAGTCATTCAGGTATTAACCCCTCTGTCCCCTAAAACAGAGTGTGCCTTAGGGCAGTGAGGTCATCACACAAGACTGAGAAGTGGCAGTGGATGACATAGTGTGGACAAGCCCTGCCTGCACCTCTCAGCCTTACTGCCACGGAGTGGTTCCTGGCTCTCTTTATTTAACAATATGAAAGTAGCCCCAGGGGCTGAGAAACAATGTGCATCTCTAAGATGCAGTCAGCCATCATCACAAAGGTAACATCTGGCAAGAAGTTATGCATATCTTAATTGGCCAGCTGTTCTCCTGATTGATTCATTGCCTTCCAGGAAGCACATTTACCTCCCCATGCTCAAGTTGGCCCTACAGAATACCCAGCCCCTGGGCTGCTTTTGCTGGCTGGGTGGTGTATTTTGCAAATCCATGTGGGAGATCTCTGTGCAACTGAAGGCCATGTTATTCCTGAGACAGTTAACCAGAAGTTAATTTTCTGTCATGGATAAAGGGACGCTGGTGGGGATTCAGCCAAGCATCCAGGGACGTATGCAGCTGCAGAGTGGCCTGCTATATGATCTGGGTTATTGTAATGCATGGTCCCACTGCACAAAACCTAGGGATGAGTTGGCGACTGACATCACTGCCAGGTGCCAAAGGCCCAGAAATACAATGAGAATGACAGTACTTTCTGGTGACAACAGGTTTACTTCTGGCCAGAGAGCAAGATCAACTTGATTTATGATCCTTGAATTTTCATGAAGTTATAAGGGATAACTAATAAATGTATGTGTCATCCAGAAAAAGATAAAATGTATTATTTTGAATTTCATTTTACTGTTCTGCAATGATCAGGCGATACTTTATATGAATTGGAAGCAACAGCTGAATATAAATGTTTATCATCATAATATTTGATGTGCCTTAGTCAACACAGGCAGGGTGCTATCTCTCTATTCTGTTAGATCTAAAAATGAAGTAGATTTTGGTAATTAATCTTAGTGCATTTCAAAGGTAGCAAAGAAGACATAAATATAAATTAACCCTTCACAAAGACGAAGCTGATCTTAGACCTTACCATTAAATTCTTTGGGGAAATAGTGTTCCTATTAAAGTTTGTTTATTAGTTTTAGTTTTCAAATTATTAGCTCATGAAAAAACGTGTCAACAACACTAAATGCCAAAAGAGCCCTAGTTTACTTTCTGAAAAATGTGTTAACAATTATACTCCAGAAATCCTTTAGGAGGGGACAAAGGATGAGATATGGTGTTTTATTGTGCAGTTTCTGCAGAGTAAGCAGCAGAATCTGTAAAAGCAATGACTAGGGATTATGGCTGCTTTAACAAAAGAAATTAATGGCAAGGTCAGAAATTTCTTTGGAGCTATCATCTTTACTTGCAGTGTTTTAACACTTCAGCTCGTGCTGTCTGACATGTTCCTCTAATGGCTTTGTGCAAATACTAAACAAAAGTTGGAAAAAGTTGTAGGCTTCTGCAGATCAGAGCTAAGGAGGCAAAAATATTAATAAAATAAAACTTTTGCTTTGGAGTAAGTGCAATTATCTG
Organism: Acanthornis magna; assembly: GCA_036785705.1. Taxonomy (NCBI): domain Eukaryota; kingdom Metazoa; phylum Chordata; class Aves; order Passeriformes; family Acanthizidae; genus Acanthornis; species Acanthornis magna. The sequence continues at coordinate 11,096,757 of JAWUZG010000063.1, read as the reverse complement.
CACCTTTTTGAGATGTTTCCACTCATTGCTTCAGGCTCCTGGGGATAAAATAACAGTATTTGATTCTAAGTGTTACTAAATAATATAAAGAGATGATAAGTACAAATATATTTTCCTTCTCCAGCAGTAGAAACTGGGAAGTAGAGAAATATTTGAGGAAAGAATACCATCACACATATTCTATATCTACTCAGTATCGAACTCTAGGCAATATTTTTAGGAAACTTAAATAAAAAGCACGCTTTCAATCTTCAGATTGGTATTTCAGTAGTAGACAAAAAACCCAGAAAGAATCCCTGATCCTACTCTATCGTCTATTTCCCTCATTTTTCCCAACAACAGTTGAAGATCATACTACTCTTTCATTCTTTTTTCTTTCTCCATTAGTCGATGTTCCTGTCTGCATTCCCCAATATTTTTGTAGAAGATTGCACTCTGATTTTTTAGACTTTTCTTAGTTTGTTTTTCAGTGGATCTTGAAATACAATTTTCCTTTTTTAAAATTTAATACTGCTAATCTGCTTACTAAAGCATTAACAGCTGGAATAAGGTCAAAAAACCAAGTGCATCTTTTCATGTATACTTGCACATCAGCTGAGATTTGTTTTTTTCATGAGGCTTTTACTCATTTTTAAAGTATATCCAGCCTGTTGACAAAAGAGCTTTATTTAAATGAACTATGTAATCTTTACCAGCAGTCTGTGGAGCAGATTTGACAATAAAGAAATATCTCATTACCTAGGAGCTTTGTATATTGTACAGGTGTAACTTGGTAGTGGAATAGTACAAAAAGATAAATATTAACTGGATTTTGCTAATAAATCTGCCATTCTTACAGTGCCAAAACCTGTAGAGTTGTTGTAATTGCCGTTGTTTGAGTTGTAACAATGAATGGAACTGATAAGGCTTATGTCATTTACATAGAACTTAGCATTCACGGTGCACTGTTGAATTAATATGACACACACATTGGATCCTCTGATATCAGATTAGCATCGTTGGAAATAGACAAGGTGTAGATTTAGAAGTGTCATATCAGTCTCTGTTCAACATGTAACGCTAATTTGCTTAAATCTGAAAATCATAGTAGGCTACTACTGATAGCAGTGAGTAGTAGCTAGTGCTTGTTCTGTTAGTTGCATTTTGGTCTGCTACATTTTGTAATAAACTGATGTCTCAAGAGGGACTGCTGCAGAATTACAGAATGATGTTATGCAGAATCCAGAAGGTCAGTTATATCAGTGTCAATCAGGAGTGGAATTAAAAGGGTTATAGTCACTGAATGTAAAACAGAGTTGAGTTTTAATAAAACAATTCAGCAAAATAATGCTAGCTTCCTGTACTGTCAATACCATAAAATAACTATGGGTTTAGCTGCTTAACATAGCCATCAGTTGGCTAAAGACCTATCCCTGGAAACATTAATGTCAGCAACACACATTCTTCATGGCACACTATGATTACAAATCTCCTTGCTGCCTTCAGTCGAATATGCTATTGCCAATTATCTCTAAAAATTTAAGATTTAAATCAGATTCCCAAACCCAACAACAACAAAAGAAAGGACGAAATTCCCAGTTATCTCTGGAAAGCTGAGTTTAAATTATTTAGTTGACATGCCAGGGGTACAGTGATGGTAGCCATATGAACATAATATATTTCTGCAGGGTTATATCCAAGAGCCTTGATATTAAAGTGTACTTTTTCTTCCATTCTCTGCCTTCTTCAACGAGTGAACCTGATTTCATGCTCAGTATATGACTGCAGATGCACATAAGCTTTCTGACTGTTTGTGAAAACTGATGATGTACTTTTATGATGGTACTTACCATGACTATGTCTGGTTCACTCATTCACCTCAGCTGAACCCAGCCTATTGTTTACTAAGATTTCTGCCCAACATCCCCTTACATCCTGTGTAATATTACTTTGCAAATGATTAAATGATTTCTCTTGCAGGAGGGACACAAAAGATTTTTTTTTTTCTGAATAATCCTATGAGTTTAAATATTGTATCCTGGATATATCGTACTGGATAACATTATTCTCTGTGAAAATGATCTTTGCTTTCTGCTTTGACATTTTGTAGCTTCTGGATTGCTGTGTTTATTACTGACATCTCAATTGGTTATTGTTAATGTTAAATGGCTTAGGTTCATAATATTTCATCAAAATATGGTATAGATAGTGGGCTGAGTCTAGTGAGACTTCTTGGAAATGCTCTGCCCATCTGTTTCTCTCATCTGCCTCAGCTATGTGTATTTTTCCATTCTTGCTGATGCTTAGTCCATTTCTTCATTTTAATATCCACAAATGGTTTTAATCACTTGGTAAGTAGTTCTATATACCTGCTGTAGGTCCATCATTTTCAGCTACTCGTTCTTTTAAATGTTTTAATTTGCATTTGCATGGATTTTTTTAGTCTGGAATCACCCTTTCTTCATCACAGTTATGTCTCAAAGTCTCTGTAATCAGAGAAATTCCCATTCCTTGAGCTATGTGGCTGAGTTTGGTTCCTACTTTTCAGGCTGTTTCTGAAAGAAAATTCAGGAAAGCAAAAGGTAATTTCAGTTGGTACTTGAAAGAAAACACAAAACAATTTTTTCTTCGGGTAAAATATCATTGCACTGGGAAAGGATATTCCATCTTATGGTCTAGGTTTAGATCTCCCTGTTTGATGTCATTGTATTCTAGCATTCCTATGAAAAGTCTAAATTAGACTATGATGATTAGAATTACACCAGTTTTGATTAACAGTTGGATTTCTTAATCAAAAATTGGCATCCTTAGAGCAGACTTCCAGTTTGATCCAAATAAACTGTCCAATTTCTGCAAAGACTTGTTTCTCCAGCTTTTCTGAACACCAGTAGAAGGGTATTTATGCTGGTGCACAGATAACCACAGTGCTGTCAGTAATGAATTTCATCCTAGACCAAAATACATATGTTATAGACAAAAATCAAATTTCAGTGCTGTATTCCTGATCTAATGTGTGACAAATCACTTTGTGAAGATGGTCCATGTACAGGGTGGAATTACACAGCAATAAGCACTCTTACTTGCTTAGCAATATTGACGCATAATCTGATCAGCTGAATGACCACTGATAAGGTCAAGAATGCTTACAGAGGACAATATGTCTAAAAAAAACTATAAAAATGGAAACATTTCATAATGACTATATGCAGACAATAGTTTTCCAAAGACTTACAGTATGCACCAGAATATTTTCATGAAAAAGTCATATCACACTGAGAAATGTTGTCCCCTCTGAAATGTGAGTCCCCTTTGCAAACTGTATCTAGTAAAGGAAATACCAGTACAATTTTGTAATAGGAGAAGAAGAATGTATTTTGCCTAGAACGCCACTAAAAAAGCAAATTTCTTCAGCTATCCAAACCAATTCAGCCTGAGGCAAACACCTGCCACGCACATTTTTAGATCAAATATTTAAAATTTGGCAAAATTTAAGGAGAATCGTCTTTTGAGACCATATTCTTTTTGAGAATGAAATAACATTTTAATCATGCAGGGTCTTTTCAATCTCAGAGGTAAAAGAGAAACAGCTGTATTCAGATCAACTGACTCCCGCTATTTAAAAACAGATAAGAGGAGAAATAAGTTTGTAGTCAAAATCCGAGGTGATGCCAGCATGTCACCACTGTCCAGAACTGATATTGAAGCAGTATAGTATGTCACTGACTGAGAAAAAGCATCATGACTGAGTTCCAGGTGCTCTTCACTTCATGTTCTTAATGGGGCCATGTGCCATTTGGTGTTTAAACAAGTAAACACCCCTAGTTTTGGGTTCATTCTCAAATATCACTGCAATCAGTGTTGTTCTAGTGCTATGCAGCTAGACTGAAATAAAAGACAAGCACGTGAAAATTTTGGGTTCCTGTGAACTGCCAGGCAACAAAAGTAAAAAATGTTCTCATCTAAATAAGATGCAGTTACTTCTTTCTATATGGGATTTTCTTTCCATTTAACTTTGCAATATAGAGAATCCAAATATAGTGGTAGCATTAGCAAATAAGGATGTGGAAACAATGCCACTGGAATAATGCTTTAGGCTTGAATAGGCCTGAGCTTCAAATAGTATCATATGTTTTATAATCCAGTTTGATTCCTCAAATAAGAAATTACAGGTAAAAATATTAGCGTGATTTCATTCATATTACTGCAAGTCAGGTAAGAATTTAATGAAGTATCTAGATTCATAATAACAAAAAACTTAAAGTTGACAACAGATTAAGGTACACTGGATCATAAGGTTCCTCTCTAGTAAGAAAGTAATGTCAGGTAGTTCACACATCCCCCTCTCAAATTTATGCTAATATTATCAATGATATCAGTGCCAAGTGCAAAGAAGGACTTAAATGATTTGGAGTCATGTGATGGCCTTTGCTGTGAGTCACAGAGGGGAGCCACAACACCAGAGGAATGATAGTGAAGCCCCAAAGCAGAAGAACGGCATGGGCAACTCCTTGAGAACATCATTTATCCTCCCCAGCAACTCCCAAAGGTATCACTCCATCAAAACCACTGGCTCACAGTTTCCCTGTTTTCAGGATGAGAAGGCTGCTTGCTGCAAAAATTGCCCTCCCATACACCTGCATCAGCTGCAACCATGGCAGATTTAAGAATGACAGAAACGGCAATCCCGGGGTTTCCTTTCCTTTTGAATCCCCCAAATCTGGGGCTTGCTTGTCTTTCTATTTCCTTTTTCCTTCAGTCCTGCTCTCACAGCAAAGTACATATCAAAACCAAATGGAATCTCATATAATTGTTTGGCTACTGCACACATTCCTACACCTTGAGCCCTGGAGATGAATGCTGTTACCTTCTCCGCCAGCATTTGGCTCGATGAGATCAGAATACTTAAGAAACACAGCACTGAAAAACAAAGGAGCTAGTAACAAGGCCATGCATTTAACTCATGCATGCCATGCCTTTTTAAGTCTCTACATCTGACAAAAAATTAAAAAGATCAGGAAAAGCTAATAACTATGTGTCTGTTATATGACCAAGAAGAGCATCTGCCAGAACAGGGAGATCATGACAAAGCCTATGAAATCTGGTTTTGGGTTGGAAGTGCTCTTTAGTTAAGTTACTTGAGATTTTTATTTTTTGAATCATTCCCTCAGCTAGAGCTCTGCTGTTAGCTCAGGAATTCACTTGGCCCCTCCTAGGACAGTGGGTCAGTCAGTTTATTCTAAACTTGCAGGCAACATTATGTGATCAAGTTGTTACTTTCTCACAAACCTGTATTTCTGACCATATGGGTAAATGTTATTTATGTTGCAATTAATATTGTAAAAAGAATAAATATTTGGTTTTGGCTCCATTATGTTAGGCACAATAAAATGTTTTCAAAATATGAGATGCATTTCAAAATATGATGCACAATAGCATCAGCTGTTATGGACTTGTAATTTTGGAATGACAAACATTAGCCAAGGTTATATTGGATACCAGCCATTATAAACTGCCAGTTTCTCAATAAATATAGCAATTTTCATATAGCTAAACCTCAAAACTTTTGAATGTCTTTTCATTCTCTCAAGACAAGAAATTAAATAGCCACCAAACAGGATAACCACCAATAATATTCACTGTTTACTGCCAAATCCTTTCGTATGTTCCCCCAACCACCATTTTCTTTATCATACAGCAATGTGATGTATCTTGCAATTATTTTAACTTTTTACAAAATCAGAATTTTGATAATGCAGAAGTAGTTTTCGACTTAATTTGTTTTCTAGTTCTGAAGCAGGTAATTTTATTAATATGTCCTAAGTTGCTATGTTTTGCCCCTGTCTCACCTGCATTCTTTTTAAAACTTCAGAGTGGTATCGGAAAAAGTGAGATTTGAAAATAATTAAAGGAAAAGCAGACAAGCAGGAAGAGGCAGATTTCAGGAAACAAAATAATTTTTAAATTAGATGGGAAGAAGCTCAGGTACTTAGAAAAGGTTCTTCAAACTGGAAAATCTAATATTTGGGTTCGGGTTTTGGCTATAATTCAGGCTGGGTTATTTTTTATTTTTCCATTGATCTTGCTTACCTTCCCTCATGTTATTTTTAATATACACGGGCAGAACACGAAGTATTATATACAAAGATCTTCTTTAATATTTTACAGCTTCATTTAGAAAGATGCAGCATACTCGCAGCTTCCCTGTGATCTAATGGGACTTGTGGAAACCTAGTATCTCCAAAAATCAGGCCATTAATTTTGAAAATGTGCATTAATTACTCTCTAGGCTGTAATAGCTCACTTGATATTACTATAATCTACATTCTTTTGAAAAAGTGTATTTTTCACCTGGTACACCGCGCTTGCTCCTAAAGAGCAGTCATATCTTATAATGTAAAAGCTTCTTTATAACTGATCCAATTATTGACCTGTGGCATTGACCTTAATGAAATGTAATATTTCCAAAGGAATGGTACAATCCATTGTGTTAATCTGGTTGACAGGCATACTCTTGAAAGCTTCATGATAACAATAGCTATGGAATTTATTGAAATAATTAACTTGATGAAACTCAAATCTCTGTATTTTCACTAAGCAATGAATTACGTGGTTTAAATGTCCATTTTCTAAATTACAGCTAGTCTACAGCATGCAGCAGCATTTGCAGAATTCACCAAAACCCAAGGCTGTTTTCAAAAACATTCACTGCTGGTAGATTTTCAAATCTCTTTAAAACATTTTTGTTCTAGACTGAGACCCAGCACACTGTGTTTATGTGTTCCAAATACTTGCAGATTAAGGCAAAACTGATTCTAGTCTTAACTGTGGATTGTAACAATAATTACTGTTAGCAAAAAGTGAAAGCCTTCAGGTAAGTACTCCCACTTGGAATCACTTCAGTTAGGATCCTTTGCACCGAACGCAATTCCTAGGATAAGTGTTATCTTTTCTATATGTCAATATAAAATCCTTTTTTAAAGTAGTGTCACTCTCAGCCACCGCATTTGGTGCAATTTAGAGCTGTTAGATGCTTTCATGTCATATGGTTATAGCTGGGTAGATTAATAGGAACTTCTATATGGAAATTTCTTTCCTGTTATTGTTCTCCCTGAGCAGTTGATGGCTAAGTTAATTCTCTTTAGTTTTGTCATGCACTAAAGCACACATTGCCAAGCTATGATAAGCTTTACACAGTAAAAAAAAAAAGCCCTTGTGTCCATCAAAGTCTTAAACTTGCATTTTAAACTTTGGCCTGACCTGATGAGCCATTCAAAAAGCTTCAAAAGATTATTTTTTTAAGAAAGGTTCAATATGTCCCGAGGCTATCGGTTTTGAGTTAAACTGGGTGAAGTAGAAATATTTTACTCATCAGCTTTGCAGTCACAGAGTTTGCCTCAGCTAGAACAAAACTGCTGAGGCATTTAGAGAAAATTAACCCCCCATCCTGGCAGCCAGATGTGACTGGTTTCTGATGAATGCACATGAGTGGGCTGAAAAACCAAGAGACTGTGAAATTCCTGTCAGGTCCGTACAGCGCAGAATGGGCTATTGACTGCTTTCTATATTTCCCTCCATCATTCTTCTTGAACGCTGCCATTAATTTCCTCTCCTGCTCTGACTGGGGAATTTAATTTTTTTTCTCTGTTGGTCTGGTTTGGTTTTTTTTTTCCCCTTCCTCCCCCCACCCACCTTCTGGCCTGTCCCGCCAGGCCTGACCCTGTCGCTGCCGTGTCCGTGGCCATCGGCGTTGGGGCAGTTGGTGGCCGCTGGCCTGGCTGTCCCAGCTGCAGGGGCGATGGAGCGTGGCCGCGCTGGCGGAGTGGTGGAACCTCTCCAGCGTGGCCTCTCCAGCCAGGCTGGGCTGGCGACGATCCAGGCAGCCTCTCAGGAGAACGCTCAGAAAATATTAGCTGTGCAGGTAGGTGATTGCAGGGAAGTCGGAAAGATCATTCTGATCTAGATTGAAAAGCAAATGATGGGTAGTGTGATGAAGCATTAAAACCATATCCCATCAGAGTTTTATAAATTTTTAACCTCTTTAATAAACTGGAATTGCATGAAGGATGAATTCAGTAAGTTAGCACATATACCATGCATAGATTGAAAAAAGAGGGGGAGATTAGATTTCTCACAAACCTTTGAGAAGTTTATTATAAATACATGGAATATAAATATTTGAGTGGCATTGCTATTGCTGCTCAGTTGTTTCAGAAGATGTTATTGTGTCCTGTTTTGTGAAAATATTTTTTCCGTGGTAAACAGTATTGTCATTTTCACTGTATTCGTATTTAATATCTTTAGAAGGGGACTGTTTTAAAGAAGTATTACACTTTCCTAACCCAGTTACACAATAATTTTCCCTTATTTGTAAAAAAGCAACATTGTGGGGATATGAGATTTAAAAATGGTTTCCAATGATGTATGGTTTTTCGTTTTATGTCTTGTTCTCCAGATAAATATATTTATCAGGGGAAATAACTACTGTACAGTATAGTTTCAATGTTCTTGTTATTTTGGTCTTGTGCTATGGTATCTTATTTATATTTCTGTAAAGCCACTCCTTTCAATCTCTTCCCGTAGTTAATGGCCATAACCAGATGGCGTTTGTGAAGGGTTTTTAAAAGACTTAAGTGAAATATTTCTTCAGACTCATTCCCTGCAAAAGAAGTTACATTGCTGGTGCAGCTTTAGTGCAGCATATTCTTGCAATCTCTGTTGTCTAATTTTTAACAAATGTTTTTGTATGATTGCAGAAACAATTTTACTACATTTTAATATTATGTGATTACACTTCGCACTTATTATCCGATGCATTAAATAAAATCTAACTTGAAGAAATTTTAGAATTCCATTAAGTTGCATCAGCAGCATGATCTGTTTTCAGTATCTCACTAAGAGGATTTTTATTTTAAAATTCCAAATTTCCATATTCGTTCTGTGGAATCATATATGTTCTACTATGTATGTTCTACTTACATAAGAGATTTAGAAAATCCCAATCATATCAAAATCAGAAATTCAATACAAATAATTAAGATAAAAATACAATCAGATTTTATACTTTATTAATGGTTTTTAATACTCTTTTAAGGAATTCTATGGAATTTTGGGGTTGTTAAAGATGCCAAATATTGCACTGGCCTCTGTGCCAGTTAAAACACTTTTATTCATTCAAATTCCTCATTTAGCATTTGAAAAACTGGAAAAGCTTCTTTTTGATTTTTGAAGGGGGGGGCATTTCTCAGATGATTTCTGTTCTCTCTTGTGTTCAACTACTCCAACAGTGAGTAGGAGAACAGAGGTGATCTGTGGGCAGCCCAAAGTCCATGAATAACAATAGAGGTGACATAGAAGCCACCGGTGGCAGACAACTCACACACAAATCTTTACATTAATCTAATGTTCTGCAATGTTTTAATAGTCGTACTGCAAACCTCATCTGCATTTGAACTCCTCTGCCGACAGCCAGTCCTTGTAACAATGGATGAGTGTTGCAGAAAAGCTTCACCTCAGCATACATTTCTCCATGTACACTGTCCATGCTGAGAACCCGTGTCAGCAAATGTTGTCACCCTGAATAACTCAAATAGCTGGAAATAGACCTAAACTAAGCTTTTAGATGTAAGACCCAGCACCACTTGGGGGTGTTCAGATCTGAGTAGCTCAAACCTACCAGGGGCAATGTCTGGTTCAAAGTGTGGAAAAAATTCTTTTCCCTATCTGCTTTCATTATCCATTACATAGTTTTCAGATATTCTGATCCTTTTCTGGTATTCTGATATTCCTGCTATCTTTTTATGTGCTTTTACTGGTAATAACTTAAAATTAAAATAATGAACAAGGAAAAAATATAAAATTAAAATGGATGTAATTCAGAGAAGAGCAATTACCAAGGCGAATAGATGAAAGGACTTCCCTTTCAGCAATATGCTGGTTTTATATTTTGGAGGTCTTGGAAACTGTTTTATTATATATGGCCTAGTGTCTTTGTAAGTCTGTATTATTGTCAGCTCAATCTATTCTTCTGCCGATTAAATTCTCTTATCGATGGCATTAACATAGTGGCACACGTAACCAAAAAAAAATCTGACAGTTGTTCCTCTCCCTTCCTTTTCTGTCAGCCAGAAATATCCTGAGTTTGTTGTTCCTAGTGACCCTCTTACCTTAAAGGATGAGCATGAGCACACGTTGCACTGAGAAGTGTATGGCAAAATGTTGATTCCTGCTCACCAGAGCTTCTGTCCCAGCTTTTCTTCGACCAGAGTGAGCAGGAGCAGGTGAATGACAGAGGAAGAGTGCATTAGGAGAGGCAGTAGATACAGTACATTGGCTGCCTAAGTGTTTTCTAATATTTTACAGAAGCCGTGACCTGGGTGAGATCCAAAAAAAGACTTAAAAGTAGATAATGGAGGAGGTTTCAGCCTTTTCACCAGGTGCTTTTTAACTACCAACACCCTCCAGTTATACACGGCAGCAGTTTTGAGAGAATTGTGATGTGAAAATAAAGAGCTGCCTTAGAAAGGAAGACAGATTTGACCTGAGGTTTCATCATTGCTTGTCAACACTTGTACTGCTGACATGAAAAGATTTAAAAAAAAAACCCTAATGTGATTTTAATTTATTTCAATCAAATTTTTAAATGCCTATTTCCTGGGTTTTATCATGATCTTTGTAGCCATTTTGCTCTTTCAATATTTCATATTTGCATTGGAAAGAGGAATAATTAACTGATTACTTGGTGTCTGTATGTTTTCTGAATGCACTTCTCGCAGGAAACGAAATTTTAAAATTGAACATTTCAATTGTGACCTTAAAAAAAGGGATAAGATGTTCTTCCATATTAATAACAAAGAATAAATATGTTTGCGATCAAATCAATTGCTAGAACAGAGATCAATGACTGAAATTATTTATGCTTCCAGTTTTGGTTCTTCATCAATTTTTTTTTTTTAGAGCTAAGTGAGGGGTTTTTTCTTGAGCAAGACTATTTTGTCTTGTGATATTCTTCCTTCTTTCAAATTTTCTTAATTATTTTAAATATTTTTTTACTGCGTCTGTTTCCAACCAGTAGCAGAATTTGAGAGATTACAATCCAAAAATATTTTTTTATTTGAAACATTGCACTAGAAGTGCCTTAGAAGTGCATGAGCAGTGCTCTGCTCTTTTTATTCTGGGACGTTTGCACGCATAAGCAACAGCTCAGAAAAGAGACTTTGTTTTTATTGTGGTAGTCAAAGAAAGTTCTGTGCACTCCATCACAGATGTACTTTTCAGGTGTTTTACCATCACTGCCAGCACAGTCCACATTGTATGGTTTGCTGGAGGATTTCAGCCTTCAAAAATCCTTCAGCAATTATTAAATAAATTTTTATTACAGCAGAAAATAATAGAAGTAATCCCTTCAATTTATAAAAAACTTGAAAATAATGTAAAACCTTTTGTACCTAGTGTATAGGCAAGGTATTTGTTATGGCAATTACTTTTGCTTTTCCAATAATGTTTTGGAGTTTCAATAACTTGGCTCTTCAGTAAGTTCAATTAGCTATCTAATTGCAAAAATGATATATGATGGCAGATGTAGCTTTAGTTGGGATTGTGCCTGAGCTTTAATCCTGACAGTCTTCAATTCAGACCATCCTTTTAGATGATTTATCTTGACTATAGTTACATCAGAATAATTTTGGGGGTTAAAGTGCCACAGGAAAACGTAACATTACTGCTATTCTTATTGTAACTTTAAAGGATTTCATGCATACCTTTTCTGATGGTGTCATGACAAAGGTACCTTTTTATTAAAAGCAAGATTATTGGTTTAATTTTTAATGGATCAGCACCTTTGATAACCATTCACACCAGCACAGAGCGATACAAAAATAGTTGGCAGCAGTCTTGTCCATTTCCATCAGGTGGACATAGCTACATAAGTCACCAAGGAATAAAGCAACAACCCAAAGTCTGTTGCTCTAATTGCAGATTGCTGTGGTTATTTATACATTTTTTTCAGTTTTACTCAAGTTGCTTGATTAGCCTTTAATCTTTAAAACTTTTTGGCAAAGCTATTGTTGTTCAAAAGATATCCACTGTACTGAACTACACCAGTTTAGACCAGAAAATAGTGGTCTGTTTTGTTTTGTCTTTGAGCAATTTTGTGGAGGCCACCAGAGAAAGGAGTGACTCTTCTTTACTAAGGCTTTGAATTTTTGGTGAATCTGCCACAGGCACCTTGGTGGATATTAACTCTTAATGGAGGAAATATTTTACTGACTGTGCAGAATGGTGCTTTTCATGCCACCCTGTTCTCCCTCCTTACAAGAAATTCAGTGCAATTCCACTAACACCAGGAACAACTGGAACCCTGTGTGTTACAGGCAGCTTTACCCTTTTGCTCTCTGGAAACCACACATTCTGAACTTGCTTCTTAGCTGTCAGGTGGTAGCCAGTTTGAGCACATCTTTTGTTCTCTAACTTATTAACACAGGTGTGTTATGGTGTCCCTCAGGGCTGATGCTCTTCAAAATCCGTACGCCTTCTCTTTTATTTTTCTCTGTTATGGGTTGAGTTATCACCATTTATGCTGATTGCACTCAGTTGTGTCTTTTTTGCCTGCTGATTTCACTTTAGCAGTCTTGCTGTTTCTGTCTTGTCTTGGAGACATATGGGGCTGGATGACAGATAATGTTTCTTAAGGGGACATGGCTGCACACCTTTTAATTAGTTCAAATGTTTAGTCACATTTATTCACAGTAACTATTTCAATTGTCGAAGTTACATTTTTTCTGGGTTTATTATTCATTTATAAAATATTTATTTTGTACAGTGCAGAGGAGTTGAGACAAGCTATTTTTGCTTTTGCTTATGGGGTAATGCTTATGAGTTGAAAAATTATTAACATTAGTTAATCATGTTCTAAAGAAACATGGAAATCAGCATCCAGTGCACAGTTCCTAAAAATACAGAGTCTTTCCTCTCAAATGCTTATGAATTTTGCATAATAACATCTGGAATTCTTCAAAATATGATCTCACATTTTGTTTAATTCCTGAATGCAATTATTTCCTCCAGATTTTTCTGTATCAAGTTTATGACCCTGACAAGCATTCACCAAAATCTTTGAATTTGCATATCGTGTAGGTTTACTGGCAAATACAGCAGCCATGTCATGGACACTAAAAGTTCATGAGCACTTATTTTGCTGCTGCATGATGAAAGTCACCTTTCCACTGAGAGTCTCAAAATAAGCCAAACTCACAGAAGAAATTAGACCTTCCTTGATTTCTTTGCCTCATTTTCATGGTTTGTGATTTTACTTATCACATGGCAAAACTCCAATATCTTTATTCTGACATAATTTCCTTTACCATTTTTTAAGTGAAGTGTACGTACAATTTGGCACAACTCAGCTGCATTTAGGTTTTTATGCCACTTATGCCTTAATACACCAAGCTTCTTAAGCTTCACATAAACCCTTTGTTTTTCAAAGCTTATACCCAAAGGCTTATATAACCACAAACTTTTCCTGGCACGCATAGAAACACCCAACTGTTTCAATTCTTCTATGGCTTCACTTAAAAATTTCACTATATGAAGTCAATACAATATGAATCAAACAGTTCAGAAATGTGGTTGCCACCTAAAAGCTCTAGTGCAGAGTAGAAGACAAACAATTCTCCTAGTTACCTGTCAGTGATGGAGGCTAGAAAAAGGTCTCTGCAAAGAAACAAATTAGTTTTATGCTTTTAAGATTAACCCGATCAGTTTTGTTGTGTTGATGAATCACTCAGTTTATTTGCAGATATACGTATCCAATATAAAGCATTTGTGTACTGAAGTATTTTGTATACTAAAAATTGTGACCTAGCACAAAATGGAAGGATGACAGCTAATCTAAGAGATTTATCTTAAAATATCTTTTAAAAGAATACCTAAGAATTCCATTTTTCCACTATTCACCACCACTAACTGGAATCCAACTCTGTTTCTAGACTGAGTCTCTGGCACTGCCTGATTTCCATTTTCTTCTGTTCTGTTGCTGTTTTCTCAAGTCCCAGCCTCCATCTTTTTTTCTCCTACCAATGGTCGCCTTCTTCCACCTCTCACCCTCCAAGATCTGCCAGTTCCAGACTTTACCCTGATCTGACAGACCACTGGCAGCTTTCCTTCTGTGCAGCTCAGTTTTATAACCTCATAAGCCTTCTCCAAATCTAGCTGTTGCCCCATTTTGGCTCTTTCTCTGTCACATTCAAATCAAGATATTTCCTCCTCCTCCAGTACCTACGGGGCAAAATGAGAGCACAGGCAGGACACCTCCACTCTAAAGACCTTAGATGCAGATCAAACAATAGCAGTCCTGAGATATTACTGCAGGAGAAGCATTACCAATCACCAGGCTCAAGTTTGTAAAAATGTGGTTTTCAGAACTACTGAGCTCAAGCTCACATTTGGTAATCGTGGGCAAACTGTGTTTTCAGAGCTCAATGCCCAAGTTTTTGATATGTTGCAATAAAAAAGGAAGACATTAGAATAGATATTATAAAAGCAAATGCTTGACAACTTTCACTATATTCAATGCTCTTAGCCCTACCTATAGTTCAGGGGGAATCCTTCCTATTAAAGGAAAATCAGTTGGAGTGATTTAAAGACCAGTGTTTCAAAATCCAGAAATAATTAATTCAAGCTCTCCCTAGCAAACTGTATAAGTATCTTTGAACCTCTGTGCAGAGCTTAAGTGTCTTGGTTTGAGTAGGTGTGTTATGACTATCTGGGACAATATGGGAAAGCAGAGAGACCATCAAAATATCTCAAAGTATTTTATTACAGTTCAGTGAAAAGTTTAAAGCTAAATTACAGGTAACACTGGGGTTTATGATGATGATGATTCTGTAGCTCATGAATCTCTCTTTTGAGACTTTGGCCAGATATGACAACCTCTCAAAGATCAATAATTTGAATCACAAAATTCTGTACTCAAGTAAAACCACAATGGTTTCACATATACTTGCTCCTTCAAGACACCAGTGGTTGTTTTGATTGACAAGAAAATACAACAATGATCTGACAAGTAAGATGGTTATTCAGTTGGTAAGAAAATGAAGGAGCACTTCATAGTTTTTGCTTCTCCAGCAACTGACAGATATTTTCAGTGTATAATTAAGAAAAGTTAAATAAAGCCCATTTTTAGGAAGACGAGATTAAGAACAGGATTTATGAAGTTATTCTGTTGCCAAATGAGCAAATGCTTAGCTCTGGTTTTATAAGTAAAAACTACAGAATTTAATTTCTTTATTCAGTACAGTGAGTAAAGGCTCAGAGAAATGACATTTTAAATTAATGATTCTACCTTACAACATCACTTTGGGTTATTTGAAGTTTAGTAACCTCCTTCTACCCATTTTAAACATATATCAAAACACAGGTTTAATGATAAACTGTTTACATGTTGAAAGCTCCTTCTTGGCAGCTCTTCTGTTTTTGTCGTCACCTGAATTAATTATGGTAGCTCAGAACATCTCTAGCAAACATGATAATATATCATATATTATAAACTCATCTACTGAACTCTTAACTATGGTTGCAAAGTAGATTATTTTGTTTAAAGACAGCAGTTTAAAAATTTAGACATTTAATTTAATTATTGTCTCCCAGAAGTATAAGAAGAAATCAGAATCCTAGTGTGAATAGCATTATACTTGCATAAGAAAACTTACAGAAGCATTTTTGCCTCGAACTCAATAATTTTGCTTATAATCACTAACTATGTTTTTGTTTTACAGAACCAGTATGATTTGGAAAAAGAATAAAATTGCTTTTAAAGTGCAAAAATAATTATGAACCACTTGAAATGTAATGTCTGTATTTTATTTCTCATCAGAATTCATTAGTGTGTAACATCAATAATTTAGCCCATCATTTGCCAACACTGACTTGGCTCAGTAGTTCAATCATGTAACCCTGTAAACTCACTTTCCATTAAAATGAATGTTGCTGACAAAGGATAACTAAAGAGATACTTCATTTATTAGCTAAAGAGATACTTCATTTATCAACATTTTTAAATTAGAAGTTTGGGACCACAGACACTTAGCTGGATAAATTATTCAAAGGGATCTTTGCATTAGGCCTAAAGATGTTTATAGAATCAAATACAATGTTATCCAGAATTATAACAGCCTTTCATTTGTGTAACATGTAATTCACAATATAATATTCCAGAAACCAACAGAGCCACCTGCAGAGAATCAAATGACCTACCGGTATGAAATACTGTCTGTCATGTGCAAAATTATCAAATGTGTATTATCCCATCTTTTGATTGACTCAATCAAGCATTTCACACAGAAAATTCCTTACAAGAAACTTCTTGCAACAGGCAATATAATCTTCCCAAGTTGCTTTTGAGGAATTAAATATTTTGCATTATTTTACTATGAACACCTTCTTTAAATTCAGTAGCTATCTTCTCCAAATGTATCCTTTATAAACATTCAGGGTTCAGATGAGATGCCTCGGCTTGTTGCTTCCCTGGTCTTTTTCCTTGCTACCTATTCTTTCTTACCAGAATACTGGGTTCATTTTCTAAACATCAGTCCTTTCTTTTTTTTTCATTTTTTGCTATCATAATCCAACTTGAACATAAACAGTTCTTTCTGTATCTTTTTTTAATTGAATAGGTACCTGTAGCACAAGAAGACAAAGTTATGAATTAAATAAAACCCTCTCATGGGTTACGTCTTTTGCTTATGCCTGGGAAGATAGATCTGGAAACCAAATCCTTCCTAAGGATAAATCAGTAAACATCTGTCACAGGATCGACGTAACATGACTGTCATCTGACTGTGTACTCTGGAGGGCTGCTGCTAGCACTGCAGAAGCAACCAATTAAGGACAGAAGCAGAAAGCAAATAAAAATTTTACAATATCAGTTTGGTGCAAGCCACCACATTGCTGTTCAATTCCCCTTATTCTTTTCTATCCACCTAAATTAAATGTATATGATTTCTCTATAAAGTGGTCCCATCCTTATTCTTTTCCCAAACTTTGTCCTGGAGAGGTGAGAAATTCTCTTCCTTTGAGTGATGTTCCAAGTAAATTCTGCCACAGTCTTTGTGCTCACAGGCTTTTATAAATACATTTTTGTAATACTCCAGCCTGAGGAGTGAGAGATCAAATTTAGGTCCTCACTTTCAAGTGTTCTGTTAAGAAGTGTTACTTTCCAAAATGAATGGGATATTCTTCTGAGCCCAAGCACTGTGAGAACTCAGCATGCATGCAGTAACAGAGCAGAGTTTTGGTTTCGAAACAAATTAAAAGATGCTACTATCAGCTGATTCAGGGGTCTGAGGAGCTTTGTACAAGAAAACTGTATTGAAATTCTTCTCCGTTTTGTGAGGTGAGAGTGGGTTGGAAAGAACTACAAGTTAGAGAACTACTCAGTTGTCAAGGATAACTTTGAAGAAAATGAAAACAGAAGCATTTCTCTTCTAGTAGTGCTGTATTTCTCATTCCTATAATATTCAGTATTGCCACAAGGATTCGCAATCTGCAGAGTATCACTAGTTAGCATCAGTTTTGCCACATCTACTGGCACTAGAGCAGTAATTTGAGAGCTGAAGACTCAGGAAAAGTTTGTTCCTTGCATTTAACTCCTCCAAAACCGTGCTGAGTCACTGAGTTTCATGAGTTGCGTTAACGTGGCATTTTGTCACAGCTATTGTGGATCCCTCTGAAGCAACCTCTGCAGTTTTCTGTCTATCCTGTATGATGGAGCAAGTGCCATCTTGGACAGTAATGTCCTTGGGGACATGATGGGCAGAAACCAGAGCAAGCCACTCCATGGCTTTCCTCTTCCTGTGACACTGCTTAGCCTTGAGTAGTACAAGCTGTCTTTATGGCTGCTCAGTCCTACAGAGAGAATGTAACATCTATTTTCAGAGACTATGAATGAATTTGTTTCTAGGTTAATGCAAAGCTTTCCTTTCTTGAGTTTCCCTGTGCACTGCAGGGACAACAGGAGAAATATCTGACACTGTGGGAACTCAGAAGCAGAACCTTTTGGTTACAGGGAGGTCTTCTGAAATTTAGGAATACTAAGCATGGGCAATTCTGGCAAAAAATATCTTCAGTCTGATCTCGTCTGTCTGTTTTGGGATAGGAAAATGTTAGGAAGAAATATTGCATGTGTTTCTCCTGTTTTCTATGTACTCTCATCACAATTGCTGCTGGGTGGGTTAGATGGACCACTGGCTTGACTCCACATTGCAGTGTGCATGTGATGCTGTTATGATTGCTGGTTTCTTAGGCAATATATACATTTTCCAATTCTATATTCACACTTTATTTCTCTTTGTGATTATTCCTATGGGGGTTTTGCATATTTTACTGGTTATCTCCTTGATTTACTGTATCTTCCCATATTTTAGTTATTCTGCATCTGCATCAAAAGATGGTTTGCAGCAGTTAATCCTCTTTCCCCTCAGGCAGCACATTAAATTATTTACTTCTAAGGCACTCTTTTCTAAGTAACTTTAAACTGTAGAACATGAGAGAAAAAGTTTGCACCACTAAACGGGAATCATAACTGCATCTGTAACACATCTAGGGAGAAGCTGATTCTCCAAGAGTTCATTCCACAACACTTGCAAGTTACAATACTTACCAAATAATAATATTTTGCACATATAAACTAAAATGTTTGAGGATAAATCTTAGGAGAATTTGAAATTCAAGTGCTCTTTGGGCAGTTACTATATGACTATGGGCATGATGTTTCAAGAAAGGAATTTACATAGCCAAAGTTCATTCCATGTTCTCTTCATTTTTTCCCCCTCCAGCAAATGAGTCCTTCTAGGTCTCCAAAAAGGAGTATTGTTATAAAATTAGTTTCATAAGGAAAAGAATCAAGTTACTCACCTGTTGTGAATTTTGGCAATCTGGCTCAAATCTCCTCATGTCATATGTTGCTATTCCCGCAAGATGTTAGGTAGAGAAGCTGACAAATGAAAAGTCAATAAGCACTACTAGGGACTTGGAGCCTGATTTTCACAGTTTACTTGTTTTAAATCCATTAGTTTCATTACAATTACACCTAATTTATGTCTGTGTGAAAATCAAGCATTAAGATTGCCTTTTATTTTTAGTCTTTATTTCTTATGATTCGAGAGCTATTAGCATATCATACTGTCAAACTAATGGAGCAAATTGAAGATAAGTGACCATATTTAATGTCATTGTATATTTAAAATAAATGTTTTTCAGTTTCTAAATTTAAATTTTATTTTTCATTGAAACACTAATAAAGCATAAGACTGTCATAAACTTAATTTACTTAGTACATTGTAAAATGTAGCCCGCCTTCCTTCCTAACAGGTTGAATTTATTTAGGAAAAGAATTGGAAATTTTTCCATAACCAAGGGCTTCAAAAACACTTGATTGAAATGGCAACCAGAATAAAATTAAGCACTTCCTCAGTAACAGCTATGCTGAAAATCAAATGAATTCCACTGAAGTCTACAGTTTAATTTGAAAATTCATTATAATGGCTGTAATCCATTTATTTAAATAATTCATGGAAATGAGATCAGAGGTAAAATGTGCAGGTTGTTGTTGTTGTTGTGGGGTTTTTTGGTTGTGCGGTTTGGGTTTTTTTAT
The DNA here is from genome assembly GCA_036785705.1 of Acanthornis magna. Lineage (NCBI taxonomy): Eukaryota > Metazoa > Chordata > Aves > Passeriformes > Acanthizidae > Acanthornis > Acanthornis magna. The sequence goes on along the minus strand of JAWUZG010000063.1, from coordinate 11,077,133 downwards.
TTCAGGAGTGACAGAACATATCCGCTCTCAACTTTCAGTTAATGGGAATTCACATGCATGCTAAAACTTGGTCCTACACACACATCAGTATCATTTTTCCAATGAACCAGCACATAAAATTTTCCTTTAAGACACCGTAGTCTTAAATGTTTTGTTAAATCTATTTTGAAATTGTCAGATTCATTAATAAACTATAATTTGATTATTAGTTTTTCCACTTGTAAACTTTAGTTACTAAAAATTACATTCAGCTAAATTTACAATATAGGTTAATATTACTACATTTTATTACTAAAAGCCAGTTCTAAATAAAATGTACTGGTACTGCAGGCCAGATTGCACTGGTAGTGGTTGTTTTAGTTATTAAAAAAACACAAACAGAATTGTCGAACTACACTCAATTCCTGAACATTTTTAGAAAGCAGAGCACCGAGAAAACTAGCACTGATTCCAACACTATCTTCTTTACTGAGTGCAAAACAAAAAAAAAATCTCAGAAAATCAGATCAGTAAATCAATGAAATAATTTTGCCACTCTCTCTTTCTTTTCTTAGGAGTTTCATCCATTTTCATATTTCACCCCAAATCTCATGACTCCTGCATTTGGCTACATCACCATTACACTTGCGTCTTTCTCAGGGATAGTGGCCTGGTGTATTTACTACCAACTAATATTTAGGTGTCTCTCTACACATCCACATATATACAACAGATTGTCCCATTTTTATACCCTTGAGATCATCTCTCTAATGGGCTGCACTGCTGCACCTCATGCCCAGATTACTCCATATGCACTCAGTGAGAAATACACACAAAGAACTATTATTTCTGTATTAACTATGGAGAAGGCGCCCCAAAGAGCACATCCTTTTGTAGTTGATCTCAGGATCAGGAAAAATTCCTTGGCCCTGGTTTGTTTATCAAGGATAATGTTGCTGATGTTTGCCAAAACACCTTTTTTAGACTTTGTCTTGTCACAGGAAGGGCAACAAAAGAACCCTTTGGAGTGTGCACAAGAGTCTTAATGTGTGGATGATACATGTTGTGGTTTTCTCCCTCTGAATTTTAATTCTTGCTGAGTGCCAGCTGCCCCTTTGGAAAATGAATGTGAGGAACCCGTGTAAGGATTATTCTGGGAAAAAACAAGATATGATGAAGGAAGGAATCAAATAAGCCCTTGCAGAGCCACTTTCTAGTGCATAACATACCTTGTATAGGAAGAAGGCTGCTTGCCAGGCAACAGTTGTTGCAGTTTTTGTGTCAGACATCCATACATAATGAAATATATCTTTGAATGCCTGTAAAATCTGTTAGTATTTCCCAATTATATATTTATTTTTTTGTTATGAATCACCTAAGAGTCAATGCAGAAGGTACTCATTTGAACATTTGCTTACTTTGTCTATGTATCAACCTGGTCATCTTTGGGTGCTCAAGAAAGATTATCTCAAGAAGAGTGGTAGATATATCCTGCTCAGGCTGACGTCTAGCCTCAGAAGAGGAAACCAGCTGCTACAATATGTGCTTGTTGCATGGTCTTTCTACACACAGCCAGGTTCGAGAGAGGAACGGGACAGAAATGTACACGTATTTAGCATTTCATGTTGACTGACTTGAAATACCTCTCTGCTCAACCCACAGAATTTATATTTGTGCTTCTGAGCCTGCCTCTATAGAGAATCTCTAGATATTGAATTCCATTCCTGCAAATCATACCATTAAGTTCAGAACTTAATATTTAGCTGTTGTGATAGTGGGGGAAAAAAAAAAGAGGAAGAGCATAAGTGGCATCTCATGAACTCACTTTTGTGGCTGGCTGATAAGCTAAACTGTTCTGAACTCTGTCCGGTCCTGGGAAATTTTTTTGGTATTTTCAAGAATGGAAGAATTGTCTAAAGAAGGTCGACCACCACAGAGACAGACAACTTGGTTTAGCTTCTGAACATTAAAATTTAAGTGCATAAGCAACATGAAAAAAATAAAGAGCAGCTAATGGTAAAACACAAATGACCTTGAGAAAAGTCAATTATGCATTCCTTTACTTCAGGGTAGGAATTTATAGCTATTTTCCTAAACAACTCAATTTTCTTTAAGGTAACAGCAGCAACGGACTGCCTCAGTGTGACATAGTGA
>JAWUZG010000063.1:11010000-11070000 GCA_036785705.1 Acanthornis magna | reverse complement strand
TTGTGCATAATCATTGGTCCCATTCCTGGTGTACATTGCTAGAGGCTAACTAAACTTCGCATCTGCATAGAAATTTAGATGCAAATATGAATTGTGTTCACTCGTATGACTAGTGTAAAGTAAACAAAGGGTATTTCTATTGTATATTTAAGGTTGAGAAAGCTATTTTGTGAACAGCATGCTATCAGCAAAGACTTCACAGTTATTAAGTAACTGTGAGAGGACATGGTCAGGTCAATGATGGGTAAGGAAAAAGGCATATATAAAGAGCACAGCAGTGTTGGGATATTGATAGGCACTTGTGGTTGTCCCCATCTGGGAAAACTGCAGTAATTCTCTCTGTGGATCATGATTTCTGTGCTTTAAAACAAAACAGAAAGGGTTGGGGAGGGAGGGAAAAAGGATCCGAATGCCAAGCAGTAATTTGAGGATGAAGAATACAGAAAAGTTAGAGCAAAATGGATGGTTTAATTTCTCATCATTATTCTACTGAAGAATTAAATTTGCAAGGTCATGTTGCAGCTTATTCAGTCAGATGCATATCAGTGAAGGTAACTGGATTCAGGTGAGCTCCCATCCAAGAGACATTTAAAGAAGTAGGTTCCCTAAATATATGTACAAAACATCGTTCTCTAGAGTCACGTTGCAAATTAAATAAAACCTTGAATTTCTGGCGTTAAAGGACGTTATTTTAGGCCTGTAACAAAAAATCTGACCTGAGCTCTGAGATCCGCCTTCCCAGATTTACTTAATGAGATTACACTGTATTTCATTTGCTATGATTTCCATGTACTTTATTCCTTTGTTTCTTTTTTAAATTCTCCACCAATACATGTAAGAAGAAGTTTGCTTTATAAAATTCCCATGGCTCACTAAGACATAGTCATGGTAGAGCAAACACAAAAATTACTAGTTACCAGTAACCACACATATGCATCTACTGAACATATTAGATAAGGACTTTCTTTAATTCCTTTATTTAAAACATAGTATTTCAGGTGTGCTTGCAACCAAATGTGGGAAGGAAAATTCAGAACATGGAATAAACAAATGAAGGAAAGTGGAATTACTGTAGAAGAGTTCTTCAGGAAAATTTCTGAAAAATCTGTACTGTTAATTTTTTCAGGTGATAATAAATTTTCCCTATTAGCCTTCACATTTTTATTTTACCAGTTTTCTTGACCTCTTCACTTCATGGCAGAGAAAGCTATCATTTTAGATATCTTGAACAGGTTTAGAAATGTCTGTCAGATGGTTTTGATGGAATTTGTTGTTAACAGCTCACAGCCTTAGTTTTAGGAATCCAACTGTGATATGTAAAAGTGATATCTCAGAATTTTTCTTTTAGCCAAATGCCCAGTTTGCAAAGTCTTAAATGATTCAGTTCTTTTTTTTTTTTTTTTTAATTTTCTCCCAAACCTATGTAGAACTGCTGGTATAAGTGCAGCCTGGACACAAGCAATGTGTACACTACACCCAGATTTTTATCTTCTTTCAAAACCAAATTCATATTAGCCTCTGAATGGAAAACAAAATCCATGTAACATTGAAATCTTAAGTAGGAGGGGAAATATCCATCAGCTTTATTACTCTATAACAGCTCCTAATATGCCCTTGTATGGTTGAAACAATGTAGAACTTTGGCCTAGTTAATGGAAAACAATATACAAATAGACATGGCAGGAAAAATGTGATTACTTCTGTAAGGGGACAGAAAAGGTCCCACCTTTTCTTATCTGACACACCTGCGACTGAGCAATGTAAATGTTCGTAACCCTCATTATTGATTTTTTGGGAGGCACCTGGGAAAGAACTGTAGTGTCGAACGCAAGCTTTCCCATCCTGTAAGCTTCAAGATAATAAATTTTTCTTTAGAATAAATAAAATTCTACCATCTCCCCTACATAAAAGTCTCCCCCACAAATCTGTGTCATTACATCACTGTACAGAAATAGTTTGCTGCTTCTGGAAAGGCTGTCTGATGTAATATATAATTTGAAATATTCACAACATCCAGCTTTTCAAATCTCATGCTGGCTTGTGAAACCAGGATACAGGAGTTCCTCTCCCTTTCATTTAAACCCACCTCTTAAATCCCATATGCCTTAATTTTGAGGATCCTTCGTGGCTCAGCTGGTCCATGTGTGCACCATATTTCATGAACTGCATGTCTGCACACTGATCTCTTTAGGACAGGGCCTCGGTCCTCCACCATAGGTCTCCTTTTGTACATTGTAGCACATGTGAAGGACGTATTGTGAATAAAAAATGTAAGAAGTATACTGGACAAGATTAAGCCATAAACCATTCCAGTAGCTTATTATAGGCCAGTTCACTACCCAAAATGCAATTTTAATACAAAATGCCATCCTGGTACTTCTTTCATCAACTGATATTCTATTCTAAACATACCGCTTTTAGAAAATCAAGAGAAAACATTTGGGGAAGGTGAGTTCTATTTTGGCACATAAGCTGATTTCTGAGCGTTGGGGAAATACTTATCACCCTAAGAGAGGAGCAAAAATTCTTTTTGTCTGTGAGGAAAGGCTGTCTGCCGGCAGTATCCCAGCTTGAAAAGGTCCAGGGCTTTGCCTTGTCAAGGTCAAACAAACATTTAGCGAATAGCTTTGAAAAATAAGCAGTTGAAACAGAATGATTGCACTTCCTCAGACACCACGTGTGTTGTGAAATTTAGCTTGCAAGTGATGAGAAGTCAATTTTATAGGACTACTTGGTGTAAAAATTTTAATCCTAAAAATGCTATACACATTTAGTCTTGTATATACAGCAATCTGGTTTTCCATTTCTTTTAAAGAAAAATGAAAACATTGAAGTGGGTTTAAAACAGCTTCTTTAATTTTTTTTTCTTTATTTTAAATTATGCTTATTCACCCATACATTCTCTCTCTGAGTATTCATTTAGAAGGAAGATTTTGCAATAGTCACATTTAATTTATCAGGGTGCAATAATTTGTGTTTCCCAATCATCTTGCAGACTTTGGTTCATTATACTATTGTTTCACATGAGTAAGTTAGCAAAGTTTGGATTGATTGACTCTAATTAACTAAAACTGGTTCCAGGCTGTGCATCTATTGTCATGGTAGCTAGCCACAAAGCCCCAAACTGTTCAGTAATGGCAATATAACGTACTATCGATATGAAAACTCCAGCAAATGTTTAATGTTGGGCTTGTCAGCAAATGAAAATAGCAATAGCGGAGGAGGGAGAGAAGGGACATTAGGACAAGCATGTCTCAGAAGGCTTGGAGAAAACGCAGCCTTTCAGAGCTGCTGGTGCTCTGATCTTTTCACTTATTTTCACATCGGCCTCCAACGTGGAAAGAAATGCGAGCCAAGCTTGCGCACTGGTCTGTAAATGATAACTCCACATATTTTTTTAGTTAAAAAACCTCCAAAATGAACCCAAAACTCTAGACTGAAGTAAGTCCTCTTTAATAATGTATGTGGACTTCTCCCTTTGATTTCTTGTATGCAAACATATTTTCCCTTGTTTTGTTAGTCCACTTGCATGGTCTGAATCTATTCTCTGCTTATTACCACCAAAGGAAATGTAACCAACACTAAATGAATCCCCTTACACACGACATGGTTGCATTGAAAGCTTAGGATACTAAATAAATATTCCTTTCCTTGCTTGGTCTTAAGAATCCTTCTGAAATTTAACAAAATTAATGAGAACCTCAAAGGACAAGCTGCCACTGCTGGCAGAGGTTTACGGCACTTTGGCATGTCCAGAACATGCAAGTCTGAAGATATAAAAGCTTTATTCCATCTTTATAACATAGGCTGTCTGCTCTCCAGGGATGCCTCACCTAAAATATCAACCTCTGTATATCACTACATGGAAAACTATGCTTAGGAGAACAGTCTTGATGAGCCAGTGTCAAACACAGAAGCTTGGGAATTCCAGGACTGCTTTCCTTTGCTTGACCTACCTGAGGAACTGCATTGCTGCAGCCTTCAATGTTTTGCTTGGGAGCTATTTCTAGGAGGAGACCCGTGGCAGTCAGAGTTTACTACTCCCAAGGAGCAATTCCTTACTGTGATATTAAGTCCTTACTGTGCAACATGAGCCTGTCTTCCCCATTTTCAAAGCATGTGATTCAAACCATGATTCAAGAACAGACAAGCCATTCATTTCTCATTTTCCTATGTCCTGTAATTGCAGGATGTGTCGTAACCTGTCTCTTTATCATGGGGAGGGCAATCTCCCTTTCACAGACATTCCTTGTCCCAACCTTGGCTTCCCCCTGGTACCTGGGAGCTGTTCAGGAGGGTCACCCCATCGCCAGCCCAGAGCCCCATCCCCAGCTGCTCTGATGCTGAGCCCCCTGAACCACCTGGCTGCCTCTTGTCTCCACTCCTTTCCCAGGCAAATATCTTCTGCTTTCCCATTTGCCAAAATAAGGACTTGATTTTTATGGAATGGCTGATTTTATCCTTTAACACAGACAGTCACCAGGCTGAGAGGCACCTCCAGCTTTTCCAAAGTGGCTCAACCCATCACAGGCTGTTTCCAAGAAGCTCTTTGGCGTTTCATTTCTTCCCCGGCGTGGACTGAAGGATTGAGACTAAGGCTCACAGGCAGAAGTTGCAGGGGGCTTTTGGTCCCGTCAGGTGTACGCACGCAGCTCAAATCAGCTCTGGCACAATTTACATCCCTGGGAGTGATGGAATTGCATCCTGGAGCCTGGTGCCACCCCTCTCTGACTCACTGTGAGCCTCCAGGCAAGACATTTAACACCAGGCTGTGATACCTCTCATTGCACTACACATTACACCAAAAAGGGTCTCGAGGAAGTCAATGGAGCTACTTGTGGAGCGCTTGTACTTAGTAAGTGTGTCACAATCTGGCCTTCGCTTAAGTTTCCCCTTTTATAGGAAATTACAGACTCATTTCCAAGGTTGTGGGGCTTAATTAGTTTATGTTTGCAAAATACATCTTATTGCTGGTGAAAAGAAATAACCATTACGATGATGATGATGTGTTCAGTGCATGGCAAGGTCTTGGGTCTGTCTAGGTTTTGCTTCATTTATTCTGTATGAATTTTTTTTTTTAAAGAAAAAAAATGTCCTTCCTTTGCAATCATTTGAAAATCTATTTCTAGAAATGGTGTCCTCATTTTTCTGTCAGAAGTGTTAGGGGACAACTCCCCCCCAGATTTCAGGCAAGGTTCCCCAGAGCCTGAGCCTATGGCATAAAGCCAGTTGCCACTGCAGGGTGATGGAGACTGACCAGCTACAGCAAAGCTGTGATGTGAGTGTGGTTCAGATGAACTTATGACACTTTCCCAAACATAAATCCCTTTCCCTTTCCTGGACTCAGAAGATATGTGTTTTTAACCCTAAGATGTATCATATCTTTAAAACTTGGCATTAGCAGACGGGTTTTTTTTTTTCATCAGCTGTAATAATTTTTCTTTAATTCTGTTTTTTTGTTGGGGTTTTTGTTTTTTTAATCCAAGTATGGCTCTCATGGTGTAGTAAATGACATTAGGCTTTTGTAAATTCTTGCAGAATATAACAGATCATTGATTTTATAACACAGTCACTGCTTTTGCATTCTGATGAGATTATTAGTAGCAGCCTAGAATACAACATCCCTGCATACTGTTAGTTAAAAAAAATAAAAGTTTACTAAATGGTCTCTTGTCAACTGTATCTGAAAATCATTATAGTTTCTCTGGTTTCCTTTACATGGAGGGCTTCTTCTGTGAGCTGGTGGGTTACATCACTATGAAGTTACGAATTATTGTAGGGATACTGTTTATTTCTCTTTAGCTGTTTATTTTTCTTCAGAAAACCAGTTTTTTAAAGTATTTATAAGTTGGTTGTAAAAATTGTTCACTTACTCAAGACATGCAATATTGTATCTGAGCTCAGTAAACATATTTTGCCTTTCATACTTTAACCACAATTACATTAGACATTTTTATCTCATGTCAAAGCAAACACAAATCAAGGCATTTTCTGATCTTTTCACACATCCTGTGTGAAAAAGCAGTTTCATTTGCCAAAGAAGACGTGAACCATCTGATCTTTTCAGGCCAAATTCCCTCCCTTCCACCCTGCATTGCAGCTCCCTGCTGTACATCAGCATGTACCTGCCCCCAGCTGTGAGCTGGTGTCCCACAAGTAACGCCAAGCAGGGACCAGGCTTCAGACGCTGCTCACTGGGCAGAGGGGAAGGGAGAATTTAAGCGTGGATGTATTTCTAACAGGCTAAGATGCTGGAATTAAAATCCAGCTACGGGCATGTAGCATTTCCTCTGCTTCCATACTGTTATTAACATACATCTGTATTAACACCATGGCAGTCCACCCTACAAATTGATACAATACCAAATAAAGAGCCTGCACTGTGCACCGTAATGACTCTACAGGAGCCATTACATCTGATGTAGTCAATATTATACATTTTTTAAAAATGTATGAATGCATATTTAACTGAGAGATCTGATCTGCTCCAGCAGTTCTGGTCTATCAGAAACATAATATGCATTTTAAAAAACTGCTTGCATACATTTTACGTTTTTACCTGAGAAGCTGTATGCTGGGACATATTTCATTTTCTATGTCTGCCCATGACATGTTTGTTTCAAAACAAAACAAAAATGAGTGGAAAAGCTGATGAAGGCTGGGCTCTGTTGCCTCATAGTGCCACCTCCAGTGTCCCCATTCCCTTTACATGCTGCATGCACCCACACACTCGTGCACTGAAAGCAGAAGGTGTGGAGATGCCACCAGCACCCACAGGCCACCTGAGCTGCACAGGGAGAGGGTGAGAGAGAGGGGACCTCAGCTGTAAATTCCTGGTGGATGCATCTCTCTTGAATGAGATCATATCCCACGGTTTTGCAGACAGAGCACATGCTGCCAAGGCCCTGCATTCATTAGGGTAGGAGCAGCTTTGTCAGGGGAGCTGATTTTAGGATGCCACAAGCATCATCCCAGGCTGGGATCTGGGCTGGAGCACAGGACCACTGGAGGTTTCCCCTCAGTTTTGCAGACATTGCTTGTGGGAGGCACTGAACAGCTCCAGCTCTTCTGCAGGTGCTGCAGTTCCCCCTGCAGCTGCTGGCCTGCCTGACCTGTTTTGTGTGTTGTGAGCAGAGGATGCACAAGTTCAGTCATCCTCATCATGAGACACAGAGTGGAAAAAAGGGGTACAGAGAAAAGACACCTACATATTTATATTTTTGAAAAGCAACCTTTGCTTTCATCACTACCATGCAAATATTTACATGCAAGCAGCCTCATTCCTTTTCCCACCTGTATCAGCATGCACAGATGGTTCTGTACTGTCACCAGGCTAATGCAGAACATGACTTTGAGAATTCCTGGGGACTTGCAGGCACTTCCTTGTCCCCAGGAAGCGTTCCTCCCTCTCACCCTTGTAGCCCTCTTTGGCTTCCTCCTTTACATCTCTACAGAGCTCTGGCATTCACACACATGTGCATGACAGAAGTAGTGCAATCCGTAGAAGATCATACCTTATTAATTACCCCTCTTTGTCCATGGAGATGGATGTAGTTCTGAGGCTAAATATAACTTGCCCACATAGTGAGGATTTGGACAGCAATGTCACCATCGTTGCCAGCTCTGGGGCAAATTTTACTCATGTATTTTCCCTGAAAGCACTCATTCCTGTATTTGGGTGATGATGTGAGCAGTTTGGGTTTCTAAACAAAAGCTGGTTCCTGTCACACGCAGCTGTGGTTCGAAAGCACGAGCTGAAAGGCAGTGCAGTAGGAATAGTCAGATCTGCTTAGCTGTGTCTGTAGCTGTGGCTCTTTTATCAGGCATCCTGTGGAGGGGTACAAGTGCACACTTTAAGGGACATGTGGAAGCCATGTGTACACTGTGGACAAAGAAGGCTGGTAAAGGCATCACTTCAAGCACATACAAAAGTGTATTTCAGAACAGCCTGGATAACTCTAAGTGTTTCAGAGACTGTGAGCAAATGTGGATTTCAGAGAAGCAGCCAGTGACAGTAGGGGTTTGGGGTAGTTTTAAGTGGAAAGGTGTTTTTTTGTACCCTGCACTTCTTTGCTTCTTGGGTGAGAGGATCTTGGTGTGGAATACTGTTAATAATGTCCTATATTAACAATACAAGTAAAAAATGCTGAGTGTTTGCTCAGTGCTCAGTGTGTAAGACCAAAATATGACTGCCCTTCACTTGGAGAGCTTCAACACAGAGATGGACACCAGCTTAAACAAGTCAAAACTCAGGACAGCGCAGAAAAAAGTGTCTTACAAACAGTCCCCAACCTTACAGTTATCTTCTTTTCTCTTAGCAGAAGGGGAATTCAGTGTGCAAATATTATTAAAGAAGAAACATATGAAATAATGAGGAATCATTTCTGTCAAATGGATATAAGATGCTAATTGATGATGTGCTGAATCCCAGAGATGCTTGACATTCAAAAAGTGAGTGAAGTACGGCAGAGCATTTGTATAGGCCATCTGGAGATGTACACCATACTCTACACTTGACGAGAAAGTGGCATAAAACTGAAATTTTTGATTCCAAGACCTAAATATGCATCAATCCAGGCTTCAAATTTCATAGATTGCTGGGAAGATCATGGATAAACAGCAATCTGGCACATCTCCAACTAGAGAGAAAAATGCTTTCTGCTTTCTTCCTTACAAAATTATTAAAGATTTGAAGACCATCCATAAACTTCAGTTGCAAAACCTTTGAAGATCACATTCCCATTTACATCCATTTCTGTCTCTTGGGGTAATTTGACCATGAAATCTCCGTGCAGACATGGATATCCAAAATTCCGTATCAGCAAACAATGGTACAGTTACAGAGGAGCATCACACACAGCACAGTCAGAAACATCATAAAAACATGCTTAGTGGTGTCCTCAGCTCTTCCATGACTTTGGGATTTCTCTGGTAAGAGATCAAAACCAATGTAAAAGCAGGTAATAGCAGCAGCTGCTCAACACCCCCTTTCCTGGTTTTCATCCCCAACATAGGGCACTAAAGAATTTTTGTTCTTGCTAAAAGTAGCTGCTACAAGGCACTTACACAGCATATTAAGCCTTAAGATGATCCAGATGGTAGTGTCGGAGACATTGCATTGCAGAACCATACACTGCTACTTACTTCACACATTTCCATCCAATCTTTGCAATGCTGGAGCCCTACAGGCTATATATGTCCTGAATCCACTCCGTTAGACACTGTCCCAATACAGAGCTACAAGAGAATCACAGCCCAGAGAACCTACAAGCCAAGAAGAGAGAGGCAGCACATGGCTGGAGAAGCATAGAGGGGGACTTTCAGATAAAAGCAAGGCAGAGCACTCAGCAGAGCAGCTGTAGAGCTGGTGCCAATTTTTATAGGTACCTGAGAGGGAAAAAAAATAAAACCAGAGCACCTTAAAGGAACAAAGAAGTGAATCTATTGATGTTTGCATATCGCTCTTCCTACGCTTGATTAACAACAGAGAAAGCGAGGTAGTGCTTGCTCGAATGTGGCAGCTGGGGGCTGGGAACTCCTTAGATGGGCAAAGGAGCTGTCACCATCTCACAGGGACAAGGGCATATATGATATCCTACAGTGGGTTGGTTTGGAAGGCAGAAATTTTGAGAAAATTACATGGATACAGGTTTAGATATGGCATTGGCACATCTGAAAAGAGCAATATCAAAGTTAGTCCAAAATTAACCCAAAGTTAGTCCAAAGTTAGTTGGCTACAGTGACCAACATGATGATGATGGTGCAAATAAAAACCAGAGCAAGAAGGGACACATTTGAAGTAAAAAATAAGATCTCTGTTCTTGTCATCTGAGCCTTGAACTGGTGGCTAGTTATCCTTAAGAAAATATCAGCAAAGCGGGCAGTATGAAGGATCTGGAATAGAGGTGTGTGAAGGACTGAAAGACAAATTGTTTTGGGCAGGAAAGATGAACAAGAGGTCATCTGAGGGAGACAAGGAACTTCTAGAGGATATCTGAAAGAAGAAGAAAGAGGGCAAAGGCAGAGGTGGCTGCAATGAAAGCAGAAGAATTGAAGGAGATTTCAGGATAGTGCAGTTAAAACTGCTGCCCGTGACAGACCCAGAAAATGGGCCCAAAACTGGTTACTCTCTAACCAAAATAGTCTTCTCTCTCCACCTCCAAAAGACTGTCATGCTGGCTGGGAAACAGTGTGGGCTTTCACCCTCTGTGCACTCCTGCTGCCTTCACTGTGGCCCCCAGGCCATGCCAATTCATAAGGGGGAGGTGTGGGGCTAGAGAATAAAGGAGTGGGGTAAAAACAGAAATTAAGCCCCCTAATCAAGTTACTTCTTTCAGCTGCTGAAGCTATAAGTAATGGAGCACAGCTGTCAGTAAAAGCACATCGCACAAGAAAAGAGTAAGCAAGAGAAATACACAGCAGACCCAATGTACTATTTTCAGGTTTGCCTGAAGTTTCTCCAGGATGTTCCTGCTTAGCCAACTACCCTTTAATTTATGCCATCTGCACTGATTCACAGGGACAAGCCAACAGTCCAGCAAAAAAGACTTAAATAAACACATTAAAAACATAGCATGAGACCTTTGATATTCCATGTAGATATTTAGAAGGAATTTGCAGAAAGGACAGTGTATTTCTTTTCTTCTAGCATAGTTGAAGGCCCAGGATGAAGTGCTCAGATCTTTTCACTTGTGATGGATTTAGGCATGTCGGGGATCTTTGCCTCACATGCTAGAAATACTTTTCCTAGTATATGTTGGATAAATATATATACTAGGTATATACTAGACCACATCAGCAGCAGAAGGCTGCACAGTCCCTCTTATGCTCCCTTTACTTGTAGAAAAAGCATAGTCACAGGAAGCCTCCCTCTTGGACTACTATTTGTAGAAAAACCAAGGAGAAAGCAGAGGCCATTCCAGCTTTGTGTGAAGATTGTACATGACAAAAGTGAGTAAATGCAGCTGAAGTGCAAATGAGCTGCACCTTTGTGGCATCAGCAAGGTGTCCGTCAACCTCTTAGTGCTGCTGGGCAGCTCATCCACCTCCCACACTGCCAGCTGGGGTCAACAGGCAGAGACACGACTGCTGCAGTGTGGCTGCACTGATCAGACCTCAGTGCAGCGGCAAAAAGCTGCTCCTCTTATTCACGTGTCAGACCTGCACTGCTTCATTGGTATCTGCCCTCTCCATAGCACATCTGCTCTGTGAGGACAGAGAAGGCTCTGGTGCTGTCCATGTGTTTGTTGTGTCCAGCTCCGGCTCCGCTAGATCGAGGTCTAATCCTCTTCTACACACAGACAGGTTTGCAGGAGCACAGCTCCAGAGATCACCTTGCCCGTTCCTCTGCCACAAGACAGAGGAGTAAAATAAAAGAAAAAAAACCTGGAAAATTTTCCTGACCTCTTCTTTAAAATTCCTCAGTGGTAACAACTCCATAATTTACCTGAACAATTTCTGACCACATTTCATTGCTCTTGCTTCCAGAAAGATTTTCCCAACATCTAAATGTTATCTTCATTAATACCTGTTGAATTTAGCGTTTCCTGTCCTACCAATTAGGCTATGGCCTCGGTATTAGGCTTTGATCATTTATTGTTAACACAGATTTCAATGGATTTATAGAGTTGTCAGACACGGTATTTGTGAACAACTTTCAACTGGGTAATTAATCATTGCTTCTGTTTTCTGTTATTGTGATTCCAATTCTGCATGTGTATACATGATTGATTTTTAGACACACAAATGGTCCCATTAAAGACAATGACACTTGTGGATTTACAGCTGAGCACATACTTAAATTTTGCAGAATCACGGTATGGTAGTAACCATGTTGTTCCATAAAAATCCTCTAATTCCAGTTCTGGAATTCAGTTATCTCAGGTCATAGGTAGTCCTTAAAACTAGAAGTGCTGAAAAGTCATTATTGACGTTCACTGCCTTTAAAGATCAGTAACTGGCTTATGGCTACACCAAAATTATTATAGTGGTGATCCTGTCTTGACAGACTGTATTGTTATATCCAGGATAGTATATGCAAAAATAATTTACCAAGTATTTGTATCCCTAAAATATTTTTATAAATATTATCTACTAGAAATTTTAAATATTGTTTCATAGTAATTGCAAATTACAGTAAAAATTTTTGAAAATAAATATATTAATAAAGACTGATTTGACCAAGACATGAATAATATTAGGTTATGACCTCAAATTAGCACTTCAAAATGTTTGAAATATGCATTATTTTTCCCATTCCATGGGTTTTAATTAAGAAATATTCAGACTATTAAGGGCTGTTGCTGAGAGAAGTTATTAAAAAACCATTCTATTGCTATTTGAGTGAAGACTACAGTTCTATAATGAAATTGCACTAACTGAACAGTCTATTGTCCCTTGTTAAAATCTTATCAGAAATTTTGAATTTCCTGAGAATCCTAGATTCTTAATGCTGGTGAAATTTGTTCAATTCATAATTTTGTGGCAGATGCTACAAATGGTTACAAGATTAGATGAGGTACAGATCCCTTGTTCCCAACATGCAGACATAAGAGTTAAACTCCACAAGGAAAAATAAAATCCTCGAGAACAGAAGGGAGGTACCTGAGAACAACCCTGACTATCCTTGGAGTGGGCTCAATGACGCCTCAGAAAATGCACGCTCTTGGATTGGAATGTTGATAGAAAGGTCAAAGAACAGTTGATCTAAAGGCTGACTTCTGCAGGGCTTGGGATATAACTCAGAGGTTCAGTGCGGTGAACGTGTCTGCCAGCGCACACCAGAAGCTGCAAGAACTTGTGTTTCTGCTGCTTTTTAATTCTCTGGTTTCAAACGCGGGTGAAACCCTTGCCAACAAGGAGAGAAACCACCACAGCGTGCAGCAAGGAGCCAGATCCTGCCTAACCTCCTCAGGGAAGCATTTGGGAAGCAGAAGCACGTGGTCAGTGTTGTTTTCCCCACATTGTGAGAGATGGACAGCTGCAGTGGCCCTTTTGCTGGGGAGCTGCTCTGCTCTGCTCGGCTCGGCTCCCAGGCAGCCAAGGGCAGCAGGCAAAAGACAATGCGCATTTCCCTCAGTTTCAGGATGTATCTCTCTTGGTGCACGGAGATGTTTGTGCCTGTGCCTGTGCCTGTGCCTGTGCCTGTGCCGAGCTTCAGAAAGCACAGGACCGGACTATGCTGTTTGTCTCTCAGAGCCCCAGGGCACAGAAGCATCATGGACAAAAGCACCTCACTACTCTCCTGCAGCTCCAGGCTGCTCCCACCAGGCAAAAGTACCACAGCCCTTTGCTATGAATGGGGTTAAGGATATCGCCATGGCTCAGGAATTAGAATGACTAACTACTGCCATCCTTTTTGGGCAGCACTGATGGTGGCAGCAGGACACGCTGGATCTGCTGTGGGGTAGCTTGGGCTGAGCTCTCCACTTTCCTGACAATTAGACTGGAAACCACTCTATGCCGATCACCTGCTCCCCTTATTACCTCACTGCAGGAAAAAGCTGAGGAGAGAGGGAGAAAATGTCATTTCTCTGCAGCCCTTCTCTGCCCCACAGGTATTCTCGGACTTTTCACCGCTGTGAGGCAGGAGGGGTTACTGTCCTGCTAAGTTGATCTACCCATGTAAAACCCCAAACAAAGACCATGTACCACCTTAGCAGTACCTTCTGTACCACCTTAGCAGTAAATGTTCTTGTTCTGGTGAATGACTTCACTCTCATCAGTCTCAGGTGCTACTTGGAGGTTGCAGCACCTCAGGTTTCCCTCTGGGCTCAGTAGAGCCACAGGCAAAGATCCTCCACGCACTCACAAGGCTAAGAGAGTAAAATAACATGATGTTTTGCACAGGGTTTGGTAGAGCCCATGTCCTTCCATGGGCTGTCTGCCAGTGGGGAGTGGGTCTGTCAGCACCTCCCAGCTCACCAGCTTCTCTGCAGGACTCTGCCTTCCACCGCAATCACTGCACCAAATCACACAGGATGGACAAGTGCCATGGGGGCCACCAAGAACAGCAGGAGCCCCACCACTGTCCCCCCTCCAGGAAAGCACTGCCCCCAGCAGCACTGAGGTGCCTGCCTGTCCTGCCTGCTCCACAGCAATGCCAACCCCATGGGCATGTCCCTTGCACTGCTTGTCGGGGAGATGTCCTATCCCACCCCAACATTTATTATCTTGCTTTTATCCATGGCTTTCAATGATGAGATGCCCAGGACTGCTGCCTCCATCTCCCTCAGCAATACGCCATCTTAGCTTTCCATAGTCTGATGCTGAGCTAACATCCATCTCCCTGTGAGAAAGGGGTAAATTTTGAGGAAAAAAAGAAGGCATGAAAAGGAAATAACTGATATTGCCTATTAAAATGGACAAGATAACAAAACTATATGACTGTGACACAGAAGGTGTGAATGCAAAAAGGCAGGCAATATGGAAGTTAGACACCTCACTTTCAAACAAGCAATAAATAATGCATTAAGTTGCAAAGTGGTGATACAAAATACTCTGACATGACCTCTGTTCATGGATTATTTCAGTATGTCGTTGGGGCCAGAAAGAGAATATCTTGGATATCTCTGTTAAAATTTCTTCTTCTTTCACCATTGCTCTATCTGCTTTTTTTCTGTTATCATTTATATATGTCTTTTTCTGGCAATAGTGACACATCATCCATACAAGGTGCAAAAGCAAAACAGCCTCGCAACTTTAGATACCAATGCTCACTAATAAACATCTGAGATTTTTGAAGTGAGTTGTGCAGTGCTTCATTTCGATATGTTGGATCCAACCTAGCTTTGGTTAAAGAGGTGTTTAATTAAAAGGCCAAAATGTTAGCAATTCAGTAAATATCACATTAATTTAAAATAGTGTAATTACTAAATATGCATTCATGAAAGATTCATAAATTGCACTCATAGTTGTTAATTTAAAGATTACTTAGCTCTTATGAATGATTATGCAGTGGTAACAGTTTGTCTTCTTTTGCCACGGCTTCCCTGTTCATCCCCTGCCACCCCATTGCAGCACCTGGGGTGCAGCAGCCCCTCCACTCTGGCTGCTAGTCACACCTTGGCACAGCAGCACTGCCGTGCTGCCTGCAGCACTCCCCAGGCTGCCTGCAGGACCCTTCCGAGCACCAGCCGTGCTCCCGGGGCTCCCAGCGGTGCTGTGAGCCGTGGGAATGGCTGCTGGTGAGGAGAGGATCCTGAAGGTGCTAACAGTGGCATCATAATGAGCGTGAGGCACTTATGTATGGGTTTCTTAATGCTGCTCTTCTGGAAAAATCTGACATAGTGATGCCTCTTTCCACAGGGCATTTACATCACCCTGTGACATCCTAGAAGAAGTGTGAGCTATAAATGCTGCTTGGTTCAATAGGTTAGTTCTTCAGTTCTCCAAAATTTAAATAATTCTCTAGTAAATCCCATCTGTTATTCAGAGCAATTTCTTTGAATCCCATCGGTTTCACCCCTATTATCTTCTCCAAGTTCCACTGCTCATGGTGAGTCAGCATGGTCTAAAAGGCTGAGTGCGAAGAGCCAGAAATGAGACATTTTTCCAGGAGGAAAAGTACATAAGCAGGATGTCCTTTCCAGATGCTGAGTTAGGGAATTTCATCTCGCTTACCTAAATTCCCCTTGCAGTTTCTGGTAGGTGCAAAATTTTACTTTATGTTCAGTCATAAACTCCTCTTCTGTTCTCCACTGCTGAATACTTACCTCCAGCTCCAGGTTACATTTCAGTGGTAACCAGAATCCTATCAGTTTGTGTTTCCTCGTGTTTGTAAATGCTTGGAAGTCCTTCTCCATAAAAGGTGCTGCATAAAGTGTAAACTATATTTTAGTGTTATGAGCACCATCACTCACAGGGGAAGCTCTAAATATATTTCACACTCGTTGTAGCCTATCAAATTAATGTAATGATGAACATTAAGGTCTTTCAGAAATCAGCTGAAGGATGTAATTTTTTTTCTCAAGTTCACAGAGAATGGAATAAATCCATATGCAGAAATAGCCAAAAAAGCCCCATCTTAGTCTCCCTGAGGTCTCTCTCTAAGATTTTTGTTGCTCTTGTTCTTTTCCTTACAAAGTAGGAAAAGACAGGTAGCAGTACCAGGTTTGCAACATGGCCAGGTTGACAGCAAAAAAAGGCACCTCTGGAATTCCTCAGTACAGTTTTCAAAGGTGGGGGTGTGCTGCTGGGTCTGGGGGAGGATAGTGGTGTTTGTAAATTGGATGTATTCAAGTCTATATGATTTCGATAAAAAAAGACCTCATCATCCATTCATGAAGAAGATGGAGCTGATCTCTGACATCAGTGCACAGTGAGAAGACAAGAGACAACAGGGGCAAGTTGAAAATATGACACTGATACAAGGAGGAAAATTTCCTCAGGAATACAGTGAGGCAGTGCCACAGGCTGCCCAGGGGGTTTGTATAGTACCCATCCTTGGAGCTTTTCAAGACTCAACAAGAGAAATGCCCAAGCTCCTGATTTGAGCTCATGGCTGAGCTTGCTTGAAGATGTTTGGGTGAGGACCATGCTGAGGTCCTTTCTAACATGAATTATCCTGTGACTCTATAGAAAACTTCCTGGCAGAAGCAGTAACTCCAGTGCATCAACTATTATGGCTAAACAGACTGCCCCATCATGTTTACAAAAAAATGTTTTCTGGGATTGGGAAGATTTCTGAATAATTTTCTTTCTAAAATCCCTTTTTACAACTTGTTCAAACTTGCTAAGGAAAAGAAAGTTTTCCTATGGGATGAAAAAGAAACTGTTAGGAAATTGGTTTGCATAGAAAGAGGGGGATGGCGAGAAGAAAATCAAACATCGGGTGCTCAGCAGGTACTAATTGGGTGGTTAGTTGTGAAGAAGCTGTTTCCCTCAGGTACTGAGATAAGGCAGCACACAAATGACTTGAAATATGGATGTGACCCAATACCTCCCTTTTAATTCAATCTTTTTCCAGCCCATCGCTGGAATTTACACAACGTTTTATTGACTATGGTATCAGAAGCTATCAATTTGCTGCAGCCTCATAAAAATAAAATAGTGATACAGAAGAGAAACTGCTGTGTCAGACACACTTCAGCTATTCCCAGCTTTCCTCATCCCTTCATCTACCCTCTCATCATAAACATCACTATTCTGTTTGCCTCTTGCTTCTCCTAACCATTAAAACAGGGAACCAAAACCACAGCCCATAGGCTGTTAACATAAGATCCAGAAATATGTCAAATATTTGGTGTCTGAAATATTTCTTGGCTCCAGCTAGTAGGAAGGAGCAAACAAGCAAGCAAATAGCATAAAATCAGGTGTGTCTGTGGGCAAGAGAGAGATAAAAGCAGGGCTATATATTTAAAATGGAGCAAGAGTGTTGTCTCACACCATGATTGCTATGGTAATTACCCATTTTAACGCATATTAGTGCAAACAGCTGTGCAAAATTTATACAAGTGGTGGAACATAAGTAATACTCTTTAATTCTAAAAATCACAAGGGTTTGTTTTGTTGGTTTTTTTTTTTTTTTTCAATGAGTTAAATGCATTTTGCTTACTGTGCTTGATCCCTTTTGACATTAGTGTCTACCAGGGACCAGTAACAGGGTGCACAGTTATCATTTGCCTCTTGGTTTAATTCCATATGTTTTAAAAATACCTTTGTTTGGTGAATTCAACAGTAATTTTTGGAACAATACCTTTGTTTTGGCCCTGAAAGCCATACACCTTCAGCAATACTGATGCTGTTTACTGCACATCATGCGTGGTCATGCATCAAAGACAGAGCATTTAAAAAAAATAAGATAGCTTGGCTTTGGGGTAGTTATAATGCTTCTGTTGTAACTGTGCAAAGTGGCTCTGGTAAAACATATTTAGTAGCAGGAGCTGCAAGTATTTGGACAAAAATTATGGCCCTGTGTGGCTTGAAGCCATAAGGAACCACGACATATTGTTTTCCATAAAGAGACAAAATGTTTAGGACAAAACACAAGATGAGATCCTAAAACTGCAATCTTCCCCAGGAAGTTTCAAGTCATTCACTATGGCATTTGCTGACGAGAATTGTTCCCATAAGTATATGCCCAAAGAGATAAACTTTATGCTGTATGCCAACTTTATGATGTGATAAAAGTTTGTGTTTGAGGTACCTTACTGATTATCTATTAGGTGGAAGAAAAAGAATAAAACAACCAATTAAACAGTAGCTCTTGTATCTGTATCTTAGCTAACATGGTAATTGAAAAATGGCCCCCATTTTTCCCTCCCCCACCCATTTTCATGTTGCATTTCAAGAACTCTGTCCAAGAATATCACTATATGAAAAAAAAAACATCATCTCAAAATTATTAAAATCTCTGTGGGAATTCATGATTAATTTTAAGGCCTGGCAGATTAAAATACATTATTATGTACACTCTAGTGCATCCTTTCAGATATTTTCAGAATCTGATTTTGCTCTCTTGATACACACCAATGATTCTACATGTATCTAGTAGATTGCAAGGAATAGATTAGCATTAAAGAGGCAGTATTGTGTTGTTAGGTTGTTATGTGTAACTTGTGCTCATACATTAAGAAAAATGTAGCTGGCATTCCCTTGGACATGACCAGACCCCTTAAAAAAAGGAGAGAATTATTAGTAGTTGGTTGTAATGCATTAGTAGAGCACTTCTGAAATTCTGACCTTTAGCACATTAACTGGCTGTTTTTACCCAGCTCCCAGGCAGAGTGAGATCTACGGTACCCTGCTTAGGATATGGAAATAATGGATTTCTTAGTAGGACTTGTTAAACTTTCAATTCCTGAACATTCTAGCTTTGGCTCTAGACCTAGCTTTCCAATGATTCTATTGTTTTAAACAGCAAAAAAACAGCATTCAACATCAAGAAGACAGTAAAAAAGGTGGGTTTTATTTGGGACAGACTGACCATTTGTTCATTAGTGCAAACCCATTCGTTCACAGTTTAGCTTCATGAATGCTAAGGGTTCCCTCCTCAGCCCCAGCAGCTGTTGTATTTCTGACCAGAAATCTGAGGACCCATTTAGCATCAATTTTCCATCATTCAGAAACATCTTTATCCTCCACCCTGACAAGGTAAGTAGAAGCTTTCTCATGTAATTCTAATGTAATTATCTTTGATACTCTTCCAAGTTCCACCTACAGCTTGGCTTCAACTTGTGTGAGTTGTGGGCATATAGACAGGACAAAGGACTCTGACAGCCTTATGGCTGACACTGCAGTCTCCTGCTTATACACTCAGATGCCACACAGGGTTCAGGATCAGACCCAGCTGACCAGTCATCACAATTCCCATTTTTTTCCCCAGCTCTGTTATGATGATACTCCCTCTCTCTCCAGTATTTTCCCCCCGGATACCGCACACGTGGCTTTGCTGAAATTACTAGGGTTTTGCACCCATTGTCCCATCAATCAGACCCTCCTGCAGCAGAGATCTCTGCAGGTCATTATTTAACATGGCCACAAATGTCACGCCATCTGCAAACTCTTTCATAATGATTTTGTCTTTTCTTCCATGTCACTGATAATGTTAAATAATAGACAGCCAAAACCAATACCTGCAGAACCCTACTGGCAACCAAAAACACAGGCAGTGGTGATTGTTCCTTATAACTGCATTTTGAGAGGTAACTTTTAACTAGTTTTAATGCATTTAACAAGAGCAGCACAGGTTTTCTGTTGCTGTACTGTGTTAATCAAAATGCTTTGAATAACCAAGCAGAAAAAGTTACAAAACTTTATGTATACTACAACAGTACAATTATCAATTAAATTAGTCATCCCATAAGCATCTTGAAAAGTTAGTTTTACAGGAACTGTTTTCTATACAATCATGTTAATTGTCACTAGTTAAACTACATTATCTATCAATCAAATTCTCTGTCAATAATGCCATTCCAAAACTCAGGACTAACATCAGACTGAGAGGCCTGGAACTAATGTGACCACACTATTTTCTCTTCTTTAAACACTGGCACAATGCTGTCTTTCTGTTTCTCTTCTGCAACACCTGGCTTGTTTCAAAAATTACTCAAAATCAATCTAAAGAAACAAATCTAAATAAAACATCTAAATAATTACATAAGACACCGGATCATTTTAAATATTTAGCTTTCACAATGGTTGTCTATCATGAGCATTACATATTGTTGGGAATGCTGAGAAACGGTTCAGTAACAGTTTCCTATCTTTTGGGTACAGATCCACTTTTTTCCCTAAATGAAAAAGAGACAACTTTTGAATGCTTCCACCATTTTGTATTAAAAATATTTTTTTTAAATAACTTTATCTTCTTCTTTATAAACCCTTCAAGTCAAACTCTTTTTATTCTTTTAAGTCTAAAAATATTCTTCTTTTACTTTTCTTTTAATTCTTTTATCCATAAATTTCCTCTTGTTTACTGGCTTTGATTATGGTTTTTTCATCTTCTGCTTAATGTGTGTTCCTTACTATTGGCATCTAATTTTCTAACTTCTTCCTTTTTGTTTCAGTATTTATAGTGCTTATCTTTCCATGCTTTCTTAACTCATACAGCCTTTTTTCTGGACTTATATGAATTTTGTGAGAAAATGATTTGTCAGTTTGCAGCCATCATTTGTATTTTTCTGCTTAAATTATGCAGCGAATATGTTTTAGATTGTGTAAAATATACCTTTTCCAAAGCAACAAACAGATGTATTGGGGGGTTGGGTTGTATTCTGTTTTCAAGTAACAAACACAGCCAATTTACAATCCTGAGCCATTGTCAGATTTTATTTCAGACATAAATTTCTCTTCTTCTATTAGATGAATTTGTGTATAACTTTCACCATGTTAGATACAACAACATGGATTTTTTGTTGTTTAAGAAGTTATGAAGCTGTCATCTGTGCTTTTAAAAAATTCTAAGGACATTTTAGTTCTACCAGCCAGATACTTCCTGCACATGTCAATCACATTGAAATCTGTTCATGTAATATAGCTTTTTTCCTCCTTCATCTTATATATAGAAAGATGTTCACAAGAATGGCCATCCTGTTCTCTTGTGTGATTTCAGTCCAGAGTAGCTGTCAATTGCCACTTCATCTTATTCCTTGTCTTTATTCTATACTTTATTTTATTCTTTATTCTATACTTTTGAGCATAAGCATTTGGGATAATTTCCTTCAGAGCTGTCAATAACTCAGAAGCAAGTACTGGTGTAGTTGGTGCAGAGTGCTTTTCTTCCTGCTCCTTTGCTCATCTGGTTCTTCCTCAAAAAAACCACCCAAAACCAACCAACCAAAACAAACAAAAAAAACCCCAAACAAACAAACAAAAAATACCCACCAAAAAAACCCAACAACAACCAAAAGAAAAAAAAAAAAAACCCAAACCCAAAACCAAACCAACCCAACCAACCAAAAACCCCACTAAAAACACCACAAAAAAACTCCAACAACCAAAAAACCCTGCAGACAAACCTTAACATACCAGGCATGAAATTCTTTCTATTTCATAATAACCACTCAGTCAAATAAAAGTGTTATTTGGTAAGGGCACTGGGTTTATAAATCACAGTTGCTATATTGATTCACAGGAACATTTTCTACATAGCATTACTTATAGACTCAGGACATTCCCAAACCAGGGGGACTGTCCAACATGTGCTTTGGTCTCATTGTATAAAGACATAATCAATAGCAAAGTGCAAGACAGTGCAGAGTCAGGCTAAAATGAGGGTAAATTACATACACTGCTGTTTTCAAAGGTGACTCCCTCTCTAAGTGCCTCAGTCCCTGGTATCTGAGCAGTGTGAGAGCATCTGCACTACCAGAGGCACTGCACATCCTATTCCCACTTTGACTTATTAAGAACTGTTGGATTTCACTCCCTCCTCTCTCAGCCTTAGGTGCCTCTGAGGTAAAAGTCAAGCGTTGGCCATGTGAGCTCCACCTCCAGTCCCTACTCATGAGCCCAGATTAGAGACTGTTTTCCTTGTGTGGCTATTTTCTTCCCTACACTTCAATGCACCTGCTTCTATGAAGCAGAAATTGTGAGAATTGTGGGTATGGAGAAAGAATTCTGTGAGGGTTCTGACATCCTATGGGACATGTGCTATAAAAATATGATTATGGAAAACATACTCCTGCAGCTCCAGTGGTACCTTCTGAAAAATGTATCATGTTGCCTGCTGTGAAGGTCAGGAGCATTGATGAAACAGCATCTTGTGGACACTGATCTATTGTCAAATATTACTTTTTGTTTGTTCATTTTTTTGTTTGCTTTCCTTTACCTTGCAGATGAGTTATGTTTGTCTTTTACTGAGTGCAGCCCTGAAGAAAACCTCTCCTTCCTCTGCCAGCTTTCTATTTGCCTGAATCTCGGGGTTCAGTTGGGCAGCCTGAGGATTTCCAGCAATCCCCACAGCTGAGCAGGTAGACAGGGCAGGAATCCTTTATGTCCTGTCACCCTCCCATAATGACTGGGTTTACTGCGTGGGTGAATGGAAATAAAATTCAACTCTTCAATGAGAGAAATAATGCACATATCTTTAAATAAGGGTTGAAGAAACAACTCTGCAAGGCATCAGGTCTTGGGTTAGAACAAATTAGTGACACTCATGCACTACCCTGATCTGAGACTTGCGTCTCTACTACAGTTGTTGAATGAAAGACTAAACAGCAGGTTCATGGGTTGATGCAGTATCCTGCACCACAGGGCTCATCTCCTCACCAGCAACCACGGGAGAAATGGAGGAGGAAAAACAATGAAATGGTAGGGCGATGATACAAGATCAGTCTAGACACAGGAGAGAAAACAGAATAAAATCAGCAAACAGAGGTAGTGGTCACTTCTTGAGATATATCTGAAGGTTTGTTTTGGAGGTAAACTTCAAAATAACTGAAAAGCCCTTTTCTTTCTTTTTATTTTCTTGGTTATGTGAGTTAGAGACTGAAGAAATGTATGCAAGAAAGCAAGAGGCAAAACTGAATGTAATTAGTCATGAAATGGAAATGAAGATTTAGAAGAAAATCATATGAAAATCAGACAATAATGCTTACAATCACTTTGATTTATAAAAAAATAATTCTGGCATTAGTGTATATTTTACTGCCTTTGACACTTTTTTAATTTAAAAAAAACCCCAAACCTGCAAGGACTCAAGCAGTTTGCAGTCTGCATTCTTTCCTCAACAGTATAAATGACAGACGTTTTTCCTGTGTAGAAAAACCCGAACCATCCCACTGTACTGTCTGTCCACTGCACCTCAACAACAGGATTCTCTCAACTTCAGGCAGACCTTGTCTTCCTGCCAAACATGTGAGACCACAGCTTCTCCACCAACCTGTCCATGCCTGGGTGGGAGGAACCATCATTTTGTGCTGCTGCTTTACACCAAAATTGAACCTCAGTTTCATCTGCCAGGTGGGAAGAAGATTAAAAATACAACATCTGCAGTGACTCAATAGGTACTTTTAGTGCTTAGCAGCTTAAATATCTCCACAAGGAGTTTCACCCTGAGTACTTATCTGCCTGTGACCCAAATGGACTAAAGAGGAGGAACTTGGGCATGGAGGAGGTCAGGGTGTGGAAGTTACAGTACTCGTCAGGAGGAGATCAGAAAGCTGATGCTGTGCTCTTTCCTGCTCCTCAGTGAACTGATTCACTCTGAATGGTTCATTTATTTATGTGACCATCTAGGGGGAAAAAGTCTTTAATTGCAGTCTCCATAATGTGCTCTTCACATTAAATTCTAAAGTGCTGATTTCAGTGGATTCTGTTTAGAGGTCCATATAGTTTTGTTGGTGAACTGTGCTCGTTCTTTAACTCTCTTGGTTTTGTTGACATTATATTCTTTATAACACTATAAATCAACCTTGGAAGGCAGCTAAATATTACTAATTCCTTTGTAGAGAGGAAAAACAAGTTATGACACTAAAAAAAGTAATATACATTTGCCCCAGTGCAGTATCTGTAGGGATAAAGTATAACTAATATAGAAATGAGAAGTGAATTCTATATTTTGTAGTAAAGATCACCTTCTTAAGCCCTAGTGTTCATATTTTGGCAAATGTAGGTATATTTCTTTCTCTCATTCCTCTTTTCACCCTTGAGCAAGTCGGGGTTTTTTGCCCTCAAAGACATTAACTTTCCATGCCTTCCAACTGCTTCTGTAGCTGTTTTTACAATAAATAGGAACAAAAAAGGTCATCAAAATGCTTGTTGTCTTTCACTGCAACCAGAGACCAGTCTCAAGAGTGCAGAGACCTTCATGAGGTCTAAAACACAAAGATTGGTCTTGGAAGTCAGCTTTTCCCAAAGTTAGAGGTTAGTTCTTCAGGAAGCAAAGCAAAGCCAAAGGTTTTTTTGACACAAGTATGTTTATTATGTGAGTAAATTTGCTCATATCTCTTTTCCAGAAACCCAGGTGTTGTGTAGGACACATGACCCATCTTCTAGGGTGTGAATTATATTTTAACCCTCTTTCGGAGATGCTAAACTCATGGATGATGGTGAAAAACAGTAAGGTGAACTTGCTTTGCAGCCAAGATTTTTAAAGCATAATAACTCTACTTTTTAGATAGTCAGAACTTAGTGAACCATTGAAAGTGACCCAGTTCATTGAGCAGAGCCGAACAGATGGAATTCCAGCCTCGCCATGCTTGGGTGACTCTCTGAACAATACAAAATCTTCCTTCAAATCTGTCTACACCAAACTTCCTGCCTCATGCACATATTATTTGGGTATGTTTTGGTCTCTTGTCAGTTCAGCTCACCATGTTTTGGGATAGAGTAGGTGACAAAGTATTGGCCTATTGTTTGGGTTTTTTCCTTAGAGCTTTTTAAAGTTTGGCCGTTTTGTTTCAGGCTTTAAAAAACAACCAAACAAAAAGAATCCTACAGTATGGTCTTTGTTGGAAAATGTCTCAGCAGGCTCTGGTCCCTGAAATGCAGTGGCTATTTTCCCTTTTTCCATTTGACTTTCCTACCAATGAATGCTGACAAAACATACTTTCTGTACTTTTGTGATTAACAACAAGCCTCTTGCTCAGCAACCCTATGGGGCATGGTGGCCCTGTGTCCGCCAAACAGAAAACCACCAGTACTACCTGTGAGCTGGCTGCTGCAGCAGGGAGATGAGAGGGAAGGAAGTACTTATGGAAAAAGTAAGAAATAAATACAGTCAGAAAGTTTCCATCACTTCCTATGGGGAAAGAACAGAGAAAGAAGGATATAAGGCCTAGGGTAAGGTATTGATTTGTTAAATCAGTGCTGAGCATGACAGAGACCTCCTCTTGGAGCCGTGGTGTTGTATGTTCTCCTAAGAGCAAACTGTCTGGGGCTCTGGTGCTCATGGACTGACAGCAAGAAGCAAGCCTGGGTGAGGCGGACTTCAAACTAAGTGCAGGAAGTTGTGCTCAGAAGTATTGTAGGGTTTCAATCTTCCACCATCCCTGAACACCTTGGAAAATGGTCTCCATTTCAGATTCATTTTGAATCACCTGTAGCAACATCTCCACTCCTCTTGGTTACAAAAGCTGTAGAGTTTCAGTGCTTGTTTCTTTTAGAGCAAACTGGAAGTTTATTGAATAGATATGGCTTGGAGTCCTGGTTTTGTCTGGGATAGTGTTTCTTTTTGCTCAGTAGTTGGTACAGTGCTCTGTTTTGAATTCAGTATGAGAATAATGTTGATAACACATTGATGTTTTATTTGTTGCTAAGTACTGCTTACCCCGAGCTGCCAATGGGGGTTAAACCATGAGACATGGGAAAAGAAGGACCTGTACTAGTACATAAAAGGGTAACTAAGAAAAACAGCCTGCTGAAGCCATTCAGCCTTGGCTGCATCAGATCACACAGCTGTGGCATGAATAGGGAAATACTCACCCACTGTGCAAGGAAAAGGCATCACCTGAAATAGGTGATTAAAACGCAAGAAAAGGAGCATGGTCTGGGCAGGTACAGAGAAGGGCCAGAAGGTTAGTCAGGGGGATGAAGATGGTTTTGTATGTGAGACCATAAGGTATTAATTTTGTGTAAAAAAACAAAGACTCTGAAGAGACTTTTCCCCTCTGGCCATGTGCATCCACAAGGCAAGTAAAAATATGAACAGGGATGCAGAAGAGTCTACAGGACAGGGTGGGCAGAAGCACACACAGGTCTAGGCTGATTTGTAGGGCTTCTACTCAGCTAGAAGGTGGCTCCGAAACTCCTGAAGAAAGCTCACTGCCTCCTACTAAACTGGATTAAGCAAGACCAAGTGAGCTCAGTGGGTATATCTGGCATGGCTTCACATGAGGGGCTCCCTCACCCAGGAGTCATTCCTCAAAAAATATACCTGCACCTGTAACTAGTACTTGGTTTTTGTCCTAGGAGAGACATCTATGAAAAGAGACAAAATCTTTCCTCTTTTCCAGGTTGGTGTGATGGCCCACTCCCAAGGCAATGCAGCCAGGTTTGTCATCTACCTTTGCTGTAGCCATTTAGCAAATGAAGGGCTGTTACTCAAATGCTCTTCACCTGCACCTTGTTCACTGATTTTTCTCTAGGAACACAGCCCTGAAGCCTCTCTGTGCAGTAATGGGGGACAGTAGAGGAACCTGTAGTCTTTTAACACCAGCAACAATAACAGTGGCAATAACAGTGTCCTTGGCATGTGGGCAAGTCCCTATCTCCCTGGAAAGGTTTTAAGCCATTTGTACAAGTGTCTCCTTCTCCTGTTCCTCCGTGTGTGTACACCAGTTAGGTTACAGATAGCTCTGCTGCATGCACGTGGCTGCAGCCACACCTGTAAGGGTCCTGTTCCTCACACAGCCTCGGTCAGCAGCCCCTCCTCCGACAGGCACCCAGTGCTGAGTCATGAGCACATCTGCTCCTTTCCAGGGACTGGCAGAGATACCTGCTGTATTATCTCCTGGGTGAACCAAAAAGGGAAATAAAATGCAAAGAAATTAGCGATCATCAGAAATAGTAACTCACATCAGAGCTCTCCTCTGGTAGCTGTCAGCTTAGACTATAAAACACTGGAGGATGCTCCGGTGGCTGGGTGAGGTTTATATCCATCTCCTGAATTCACCAAGTACTCCTGTTTGGGGTACTCTGGGTTTTACTACCGTTAGGTGAGCCACACCACAACCCTGTGGTAGGCAAAGGTCACACGTTTGTCACCGTGCACTGGCCAGATGGGCTGCTGGGGTGGCCTGACTCCTGACTCATAGAGCCATTTCCTGTCCTTCCTCAACAGGGACAATTGCCAGCAGGCTCTCCTGGCCACACTGCTCCATGCAGCCCCTAAACCTTGCAGCAGGCACCCTGCAGTGCAGGGGCAGCCATGCCCTGGCCCCCACCAGCAGCACAGCTGGGGTTTGACTCGCTGCCTCACCCCCTCGATGGGCTGCCCTCCCAGGGCAGAGGGCAGGGCAGGCACTGCCAACCACCCTGGTCTCCAGCACCTTCCCCTTTGGGTAGGATGCATATTCTCTGCTGAAGGCAAATAATCTTTGTTGAGCCTCTGCCCTAGCCACAGTGCCATCCATTTAACCAATAGAGAGAGGCAAAAAGCAATCATCTTGTGTGATCCAGCGGGAAGCTGGACAAGGAGAAACTATTCACAGTATATTAATGCCTGGCTTGAGCCTAGTAAGTGTTATAATTAGGTGGCATTAATTAGTGCTGGAAAAGACTGTCATATTTTATACCAAATCTTTGGCTAAAAGATAGGAACAGAATACTTTTCTTGAAAAAAATTCCATGTATATTTTCTTGTTTTACTAGTAGGGATTTTTAATCAGTTGAATGAACTTGTATGTACTAGTTAACTTTGCTGGAGTTTAGCAGTTGTATTTAAAGCAGATTTTATCCTAGAATGATATTAATTTGATAGGATCCCTGATCTGTAAAACCATTGGTTATCTTGGTCTCTCCTGATAAGAAAAAAAAAGTGCCGAGAGTTTCCAGTTGGTGAGCACATTTGGGCAGAATCTTTCACACGTCACAAATTGCAGATGGGAGGCAGTGATCTCGAACATGCAGTCACATTGCGTGACCATCTGACACCTTCCATTTAGAAAAATAATACTTTCCTCACAGCATACGCTCCCTGCTGCAACCAGCACCAAAAATTATGCCTGGGAGAGCTGTTCCTCCTAGACTAAGGTCTTAAATATTTCTTAGGCTGCTTTTAAAAGATTCATACAGCAGCACCACCTCACTCACATCCTGCTAAACCAGAGAAAATACTGAAATTCTTCCCCAGACGGTGTTAATCACAAAATAGCTGAAAAGAACAAAAGAGGGAAAAAGACAGCTGGAAAATTATATACTCACACTAGCGGAGTGAACAATGGAAGGCTCTTGTTGTATGTGTAATTCAAATATGCCCATGTAAAACACTGCATGGAGTTATTTCCTATTGCTACCAGTTTCTCAGCAGCATAAAATCCCATAACTGTGTTGAAGTTCAGTTTTCAAATGCCCCGGTTTTGTGGAAAATTCCTTTTGACAATGTGGTATACTGATGCTCATTCATTTGAAATAGCAATGACCATTTCAGGGTGTCCTTTGCTATATATTGAGGTGTCAGTAGTGATAAAAAAAAATCTTTACTGTTTAAGGACAAAGCCCTATGAATTTAAAGGGTGACATCTCACACTAACCTATTGTGTCCTCTTTGTTATTATGTCCCAATGAAAAAGCAAGAATAAAAATTAACCAACAGTCATTCTTTCTACCCAAATTACAAGGCTAACTAGGAACATATATATTACCCATGTTATTATCAGCTGTACATTGGTATGACCTGAAACAGGAGACAGCTCCTTCTGTCCTACCTGAAGAGCATAATCTTAAGGACTTAATCATGTTTTCCTATTCATTTGCCTAGCAGATGTGCCCCAGCAGCCACATCAGCCAAGTGCTTAATTTCTGCAGCGTCTTCCCTCACGGCACCATCACCATTTCAGTCTCTGAGTGAGAGCCTTGGAGGTCTGTGAAAAGAAGGTACCTGTTTAGCTGTTTTAATGTGTGTGTTTCCCTAGAAGGTGGGGCACTGGTTGATTGTTGTATTAGTGACATTAACCAAATTGATGGGAGGGCAAACATCTCACCTCACTGTACAGGGATATGCTTCTCTGGCGGTGAATGTCATGCAAGCCACACAAAAGCCCTGCAAGAACCTCTCACATCCACCTAGCAGGGCTGAGTCAGGCCCTAGGGCATGTCTCCTCCCAACACCCTAGCAGGCTTCTCCTCCAGCCCCCAGGAGTTTTATTGATGGTTTTGTATTGCTGCAGATTTCTGGCCATTCAGGCTGGCCTGAACTCACCATGCAGAAATATGGGTGTTTCAAACACCCCTCATGTAGAAATAGCACTTAATCATGCCATCATGGGCCAAACGTGAGATCATGGACCAAAGAAAGGCTCTATCTTCTTTCCTGTCTTCTGGTACATCCAGATGTGCCAGAAGCACTGGTGAGGTTGCACCTTGAGGGCTCTGTCCCACTCTGGGCACTCACTACAAGAAAGACTGTGCTGGAGTGCATTGATACGCTGGAGCGTGTCCAGAGAAGGGCAGTGAAGCTGGTGAAGGGTCTAGAGAGTGTCATGTGAGAGAGATGGGGTTGTTTAGTCTGGAGAAAAGGAGGCTCGGGGAGACCTTATCGCTCTCTACAACTGCCTGAAAGGACGTTGTAGCCAGGTGGGGGTCACTCTTTTCCCACCGACAGCCAGCAACAGGAGGAGAGGACATAGCCTCACACTGGACCGGGGGAGTACAGGTTGGACATCGAGAAAGGGTAATTGAGCACTGGAATGGGCTGTGTAGGAAGTCGGAGTCACCATCCCTGGAAGCGTTCAAGAATTGACTGGATGTGGCACTTAGTGCTGTGGGTTACTTGGCATGGTTGTGTTCAGTCAAAGGTTGGACTCGATCTTGGAGGTCTGTTCCAACCTTAATGGTTCTATGACTCTATGACCTTTTCAATGCCCCCGGCCCTGGACTGGCTCTTTGAGAGGTTAAATTCTCCAAGCTTCCATCTTGTACTTTCCAGCCCAAGCCTCCCCAGGCTTCCTCCTTCCCACAGCATCCTCTCCTGCAAGGTCCTCCTTGCTATGCTGCAGCTGTGTGAAGACTCTGTGCCACTTTCACAAGGCACACAGGACTTCTGGGCACAGTGTTACCCACAGCCTCTCTCCTGGTAGAAGAAGGTGAGCTCCCTCCATGGCAAAGCTGTGTGTGCTGCCCCTCTAGTGCTGGGGTTGTATGCAATGTGCATTTCGTGTGTCTGCACCAGGATCTACAGGCCAGGGAAGCACTGTGTGTGGAAGCTGGGAGGACAAGGAAGCTCTGGCTCATGGCAAACAGCCAAGATGGGCATGAGGGAGATGTGCAGCTGCCGAGCTCCTCCTCTAGCCCCCCAGTGGATGTGCACACCATCGTGGCCAGTGTCAGCACATCTGTGTGCTCCCTTTCAGGTGGGTGTCCCCTGTGTGGTGTTTGGCTACACAGAGGCCCCTCCTGCCCCCATCAGCAGCCTTGCTGGATGTGCTGGTGCCTCCTGGCCCTGCAATCAGCTGCTCCATCTACCCATATGGTCACAGACTGCCTTGTACAGCCTCATGGAGAGCAGGGGTTGCAGTTTTAGGCTGTTGCAGTTTTAGGGCCAGTCTGCCCACTTTGGGTGCCAAGACAAGATTTTTCTCCTTGGAGTTAAAAATATCTGATCCTGAAGTATCTCACTCCTGTGACTATTTAAGCAGAATACGGACTTAAACCTTTTATTTTAACAGCATATAGGCACCTATATAGATCACCACAGACTGTGACTGTTGCCTTGTGAGGATTACAGGCAACATGGTTTCTTCCCAACAATGGGTTTTCCTCCCAAAAGCAAAGATCAAGTAGTGGTCCCAATGTCCATTACAGGAAGAAAAAAAAACTAATGACTCTCCAAAATAAGCTCTCCCCCCCAGTGGTGGTATTGCCTGCAGGGCGAAGCCTGGGGGTACTCAGAATGGGAGCCAAGTCCTTCCTGTGGTTCAGGACAGCCTATGTAATTTTGGGGCAGATGGTTGGATACCCAAACCCCAGACTTTTCTTCCTTGAATCCCATATTTCTGAACTATTAGATTAAAAGCTATGACCTGCTTCTTGCATCTCATCCTCGTGCCTGCCAGGAGTCATCACTGTGTCTGGATCAGTAAGGCTGAGCCAACTGGTGAACTTGTCTCATTATCTCCTTGCCGAAAACTTACAAGCGTTACTTATTCTTGGATACTTGTAATTTTTATGCTTTTCCTACCCAGAAGATTAGCTCAGGCATAGCAGAGCTCAGAGCACAAACCCATCTTTTGGCATTAACTTATCCTGGGCTGGCTGTCATTTTACAGCACTTGCACAAAAAGAGTAACTAGCAACAGCACTTACAAATCATAGATTGTATTGTATTGGTTTAGCTCATATTGTTTGCTTTAAATTTATACTGTGCTTTAAATGTCACCCATTAAAATTATTAGGGCAAGGTTTGCCCTCAGTTTACAGCCCCACTCCCCAGCAGCTCATAAGAGAAGCTGCTGCACAGTTGTCCTCATCTCATTTTAGTTGTGCAGTAGAAGTCAGAGAGAGTGTCCAGAGAGTTGTAACACAACCTGGAGCTGTTTCACTTCCAGACAAGTTTTCAGTTTAGAAACCCAGGTACCAAACCAGACAATGTACCTTAGAAAGATGCATTTCATTTCATTCACCGCCACCCTAAATCCTTGGCTTCTGTTTGGGTGCAGTGATGCAGAAGTGGATAAGGGACCAAAAAGCCTCACCTTGTCCTTGGCAATAGATTTTTGTGGTGGATAAAAGCATAAGAACATTCCTTTTTCTAGGAGAGTACTTTAATTAATGTATTCCTTCTGACTGTTGTTATTCTCTCTCATGTGTTGCTTTGCATTTTTCTGTCTGTCCTCACATTTCCCCTAAAACACAGTTCTTAAACAGCTTCAGCCGTGCATACAGAACTTTCTGTGGATCTTCTTAATCTGTGAAAACAAGATCTGTAGCAGAGACACTAATGCAGCCCTAAGCACAGAGATGCCAGTGACACTTCTTCAGTGCCTTTAAACTGGTGAATGTGATCTTATTTTGGCTAGTGACAAATCCCAGTGATGAAATGTCAGCAGTGTTTACAAAGAAGTCAGACAGTGCAAAATTAACCCTTTCCAGCACTGCTCTCAGGGCAGAACAAAGCTGTTGTTTCCTTCTGTGAGGCTCCGGCTGGCAGAAAAGAAGGAAACTGGTATGGAAGAATTGCCAAAGGCTGTTCTGGAGGGTCAGCAGAGACTCTGCAAAGCTGGCCATGCTCTATGTGACAAACTGAAACAATGAGTTTCTTTTGTCCTGGGCAGAGTTTTCCAGACACACCTGATGAGGGCAACATCACCATTTGTCCAGATTTCCTTTATGTGACTTTGAACCAAAATCACAGCTCTCTTCCAAGATCATCTTTGCCATTACATACATGATGCCCAGGTCTCTAAGTTTCTGTAGGACACTTTAAGTGTGATCCAAATCTGGACAAAGTTTAAGTGCAAAACTTGAAATAAATTTTGCCATGTAACCCTCTGGTTGCTCATTAACAGAACAGGTGGTAGTCTAGGGACATAAAGGCAGACAACAAAATAGAAGGTAACAGGATCCTTCTGTTAAATGTCCTGACCATATTCAGCATTAGGTCTACAGTCTTATCACTACCGCGACTGCAAAAGTCCCTGACAGAAGCAGGGGATATGCAGGAGCAGGGGGTGGGTAGCCAGAGATGAGCCAGCCAGCAGGTGCAAGATGGGAGGAGCACACAAGCCGAATAACACTTCCTCTGCAAAGAAGCAAAAGGCCGAGGAGAAAACGGGACCTGAAGATCCAGTTGTAAGAGACAATGGAGATGTCTAAGCAGGGAGAGCTGAAGGCATCTCTGCAGGGGGAAACAGCAGGTTACAGGTACAATGGTGCCCTAAGTGAGGTCAAGATACAGAGGGAGGCAGGAGAGGCAAAAAGCAAAATCAATTGCGGAGTCTCAAGGCAGATGAGAACTTTTTGTAAGGGCAACAGCAGGCAAAAAAGAACCTCGCAAGAAAAGAATGGATATTAGGAGTGTCAGAGAGGGTAAAATGGTAGAACTAGTCCCTGCCTGGGCCTGGGAGAGCAGAGAAGACACCACAGGTGTCTAAGACAGGGAAGCACAAAGAGATGGCAGCAGCCCAGGCACACTGAGGAAAGACTCCTCTGCTCTCTCACACCTCTTGCTAGAGTTGGAGATGGAGCTCCAGAAAGAGCTTCATCTAGAAACTGTACTGGAAAATCACAGAGCCTCTCCCATACTGCAGTAGGAGCAGTTTGTGAGCTGTGTCACCCTGAGGTAACAGAGGCAAAAGATGTCTGGGACAAAGCTGGCAAACTCTGGGAGGCAGAAAGCCTTGTGCAAACCTGGTGTTTTATTGCTGCTGTCCAAAATAGCCGTAAAGCTGAAGGAATAGGTCAGCATTGAGCTTATGTGGCAATACACAAAGGATTATAAACTTCATTGCTTTCTTGTTGGCTTTGTTTGGAGCAAAGAGGAATGCTAACTGTGCCTGAGAATCTTTAGGTTTCCCTGCACTGGTAAGGAAGGAAAGTGTTAATGAGGAAAAAAATTACTTGGTCAGAGCTATTAACCTGTCTCTTCCAGAGATTTTATTACAGCAACAACATGTTTCTTCTTCCAGATGTGCTGAGCAATTCTAGTTCCTCTAGAAGTTTAAGGTTGCTTTGAAAATTATGTTGTATCATACTCACCGTTTGAGCTCAGTCCTTAAAATGCTGCTCGGACACAACTGCCCTATGGCTCTTGATTCTGAAACGCAAGCTGAATTAAACATAACCATCAAAGACAGACTTAACATGGCCTCTGTGTCTCAGCTCATGCTTCGGCAAAATGCAGGTACCTTTTACACACGGGCAAGTAAGATAAGACATAAAGCTTCATACCTGATGCAAGACACACTGAAAAGACAAAAAAACAGTGAGAAGAAAGAAAAATAGCAGGAGGGGTCTCAATGCTCCTTTTCTGGCACAGTTTTCCTCTTTTAGAAATTTGATTTAGGTCTCAAATGCCCCTTATAGAGTGAGAAACTGCAGTCCTGTTCCTGATGCTTTAGAGTAACCAGATTCCTCTCTCCTTGCTTTTTGGTCATTGGTTGTGCTCTTCGGAGGCCATTTCATCATGTTGAAAGGTAAGACAAGACTGTGACCCAGATTCTGTTCTCTTGGGTGCTGTGGCTCAGCTGTATATACTAATGTTGCTTGGGGTTTCACTGTTTCCACCCTTCCTACTGTTCTGGTAAATTTGATTTCCCACTGCAACACATAAAGAGCAACAATACATGCTCCAAGGCATCATCTCTTTGTCCTCAGCCATGAGAAAAAGTCCCTTTTATAAAAGCACTTTGCTTGCATTCATCTGGCTTCCCTTCTTCTTTATGTTATTTAATATTTTCATCACATTTTCCTATGATTCTTTCCTCATAACCTTAGATAAACCACAGAACACTAAACAGACTTGCAGGTACTTCCCAGGACAATAAAAGCTAAGGGTCAAATGAAGGAAAAAACATGACTTCAAGGTAGACCTATAAAACCTTGTTCATTTCAGGGGCAGCGCGGGAGTCTGCAGTAGAGATGTCGGCCTAACAGCTGGTTGCCATGTCCTACAAACACTTTTCCTGCTGGAAGCATGTTGGAAGGCATTTTAAGGGTAGAGCCTGTTAAGGAGAGTCAGCCTAACCGTCAGCATGGAGAGATCATTGGAGCCCTGAATGCAGAATGATTCCCAAAGGATCCTTTTATACTTCACCTGACATTGTATTTCTTCAGAATTTCATAGTGCTTTAAATAAGAGTATCTCATGTGGGTGTGGTGGTTGTACATTTTTCACTGCTTCCTCTGAGGGTCCTCCCTCTCCCTCCCCACTTGTCTACTCAAGGACAAGCAACTGGAATTACATATTCCTTACACTTGTCAATCGAGAGAACACATTGTCTGCACCTCTTGCTGCTCACTTATGGAGCGGGGAGAACAAAACAAGCATAGGGCCAGGCACAGCTTGAGAAGAAAATACCCCTCTTTAGAGCCGTGGCCAGCTTATTTAGTGTGATGGAAGACAAAAATAATGCTTAAAATGAAAGAGATGATGCAGTGCTGGCAACTGTGTTCCCGAGAAAGGGATAAAGGATTTGAAAAGGTTCTGAAATATTTTCCAAAAGGATCACTTTGCCCATGACAGAAAAGACAGAAACGTGGCAGCAGCAGGGATAGCACACTAGAGGTGGAGAATAACAACTCACCGCCTCATTCAAGTGTCTGAAATGGTCGTATGACCAACTGATTCCATTGCAGCAAATCATCTTCTATGCAAAGCTTGTGTCTGTTTGTTGTTTCTTTCTCAGCAGCAGAAGAGAGGCTTCTGAATGTGCACGTCTGCCCCACACTAATATTTTTTAAAGGCTTTAAGTTTTATGCTCGACATCTTCCCTGCATGAAGTCCCTTTCTTCAGACAACTCAAGAATACTTTGCAAATATTTTTATTGTAATTCTGGTGGCCACAGCATAGGGAGCATTCAGAAGGATGCAGCTCACTGGACTGGAGCGAGGGGGAGGGTGGAATTCAGCCCCCCTCACGCTTCGCCAGGCTGTGCCCTGCCAAGCTTTCTCCTGCCTTGCCTCCTTGGAGCTGCCCTGTGCTGGTGAGCTAAAAGAAATGTGCAGCCACATTATGGGGGCCAACAGCATGGAAGTACAGTGCGACAAGCACTTGTCACCATGAATAAACAGTGAAATGTGGGTTTTTTTCAAGTTGCTAATTCTGCTTGGCATTTCTGAGCCCAGCACTGAAAGCATCCATCTTGTTAAAAAGTGATGTCATTTGTGACAGTAGTAATATTAGAAGAGACTGCAAACGAGTTTTCAACCTGCTTTAATAATGATTTAACAACCAGGAAAGTAATCAATATTTTAGGGATAAATTTTCTACTGTGCCTTTAGTAGACTCCATTTTTGCCCATACAGAACCATGTCTAAAGATCTGCTGGTGAAAATATCTGAGTGCATGTGTCAAAAACATACATGGGAAATATTACACGTGCAACACTTACAGTCCAGCCCCGAGTTTATACTGTGAATTCATAAAGTGAATTAAAAATCCCTTTGTCTTTATCAGTCTCTGATAAAATGAATGCTATGTATCTCTCTGATTAATCTACAAAATAAATATTACACCTGTTTTCCTTTACATATTTTTGCGTTTAAAAACAACCAAAAAAAAAGCTGAGGAGTTTTTGATATAGTGCAATATCTAGCACAAGGCATCAAAATGTCATTTACTGATAGAACTGGATGACATTTGAATTTCACATCCTGGTCACAAAATGAGATTATGGCATTCTAAAGTGCTTGGGTAATTGATGTGCAGATGCTTTTTTTAAAAAAGTGGATTATCCAAACTGAATGGTTTACAAAGGAAAAAAAAAAGAAGGAAAGGAGCTCAGTTTTCTTTGTTTTTAATACTGATTCATTCCATAGCAATGCCACTAAAAACAGAAGCCTTTCAAATGATGTTGGGGTCTTGTTTGTTTGTTTGTTTTGGCTGAGTGAATTATTTTTACACAATTTCACTCCCACACAAGAAATATTCTTGTAAGTCTATTTAATCATAAAATTCCTGAAAAGGTAGGTGTGGAATCTATGTCCTCCCTTCTTGTGAGAAATAGACTAATATTTTCTGGAGTATATAATAATTAGATTAGTTAGTCTTAAATTAGTTGATATTTTAATGGAAAATTGCTCTCAAGTTTTTAAACCTGAGTCACTCAAAATCACTATTCCCCACAAAAACCTTAGTCCTGCAGCAAAATTCTCTGTATGACCTCATTCCCTGAGGTTCTTTTTAATATATCACCAAGACATATGACTTGACTTTATGCTCAAAAATATTCACGTTATTATTTATAGTAAGTCATACTAATGCTAGTATTAGCATAATGAACTTTGTTTGCTTTATAAGAAGCTTAAAAAGAAGCTTAGATGATCTTTTAGATAGCTAGAAAATAATTAGACACAGAGTATCCAAAGGGTCAGTTTCTGAGGGCCTTGTTTCATGTATGTTCAATTCATTAAGTCACATTCCCACTTTGAAGTTAATGGGAGTCTCTTTACTTACAGCACCACAGGATTTGACCCAAGGTTGTGGATACCACAATACTGATAATTTTGCCAGCTTTTTTCTCACAAATAAAATCCTTGCGGATATTTGGCCAGTGAATGACTCATGGTGATAATGTTAAGAACCTTGTTTATGTCTAGCAAGAATAATAGCTACCTTTTCATTTTAGAGCACATTTGGAAACACGTTTGAAAACCAATTCTCAGCTCAGTTAAAGCTGGATTTGGGTCTATTTTCAGTGGCAAGGCGATTGGATTATACCATGCAGGGGCTGCTCTGAACTTCAAAACTTGACACCATTTACAATTTCATAAGTGTAAAAGAACCAAATCACTTTTCACTTTTATTTTAATTCAGACATTTTCAATGTGGAGGTGGCCCAGGTGTCACAAAACACAACAAGGGAAGCCAAAACAGCATGGATGGGTTTATGTCATGGAGGCTGGGAGGGCAGGGATGGGGTGGGAGAGCTGCTGGGGAGCGGCTGGAGTGCCCACCTCAGGATGCTGGGCAGAAAGCTTGGTCCAGAAAACGAAATCTTTCCTTTCCTCTGGTCTTTACTCTAAATTTATCTCAGATTTGATTAGAAATCAGACCTGTATGAAAAGGAATACGCAGTTTCTGACTACCATTCACTAATCTGCATACAACAGCTATGACACTACTAGTCATTCCAGATATTACTGACTTGGAGGATCTGTGTGCCCATAGAAGTATGTGCATGTGCATGAGAAGGTATGTGAGATAATCTGTACTCCACCCCGAGTACAAAGCACCAGCCCAAGATTTCTAAGCTGACAAATTCTGAAATCTGTGAAGTAGAGGAAATATTTCCTTGTGCGTGGCACAGAGAGACCCTTTTGGGAAGCCGAAAGGTTTGGGCAGGATGTCACAGATATGAAGATAAATGTTTCAGTTGTCCTTATGAGCCTGTTTCCAGTAATTTAAGTGAGTGTCTACTTGTACTCTTGCAAAGTAAAGCCTTCAATGAAGCAGGCAAGGCTTGCACCTGGCAGAGAGGCTGGTGCAGCTGCTGGCTGCTGCAAATAGTCCATGCAGGCTGCAGTGTGGTGTCTCTTTCTCCTACCAGGCTCAGCAGCCAAGCAGGGCGTGCCAGTCCATGCTGAGATGTGAGATGACACGGGAGCCCTGGGTGATCTGTGATGCTGAGGACGCTCCAGCTTCCCACTGAATGGGAGAGCAATGCCAGGCATAAGGTGTTGCACTGGTGAGCTATTCAAGACACACACAAAAAGAGAATGAAAATAAATCTTGGCTCCCCACATTGAGCTGGTGTGGCTGTCCAGTCAACACTGGAGTATGATGTTCCAGTCAGGTGGAGTCTTATTTTTTCCCTGAAGAGCCCTGAGAAAAGTTATATTGAAATAAACCTGACCAGAACCTGTGCCAGAAAAGGTTTCCATGGAATATATTACTTCCATGACTAGATATCTTCCCACAAAAAAATGTCCCAGAGGTCTTCACTAGCTTTCCCACTTTATTTTCTGAATGTGTGAACCCAGATCCTCCAAAAGCTACCCATTTGCTCATGTTCCCTCAGCCTATCAAGCAAAACATTTGCAAAGCACTTTGCTAAACCAGAACTTCCAACAAATTTCTCTTCTGTGTGACATGAAACAACAAGATCCTACACCCCAGCAAGCACCCTAGTTTGGAAACCTTCATTTTTATTTGGAATAAGAAATACTTTGAAAATGTAAGGAGACAAACAAAGATATTTCAGATGCAGCTATTCTTAATATTTCTATCATGCATGTGTTCTTAGAAAGGAAGGGGAGTGTGTACGGAGAGGAGTATCACATCACACAGATCTAGGGGCTCACTGAAGGGCAGAGAACACTGCAGAGAGGAGAGAGCCACAGGACTATACAAACATACACCATTAGTTACAGGCTGCAACATTCATAACAGGCTCCTGCCATCTGATTTTGTTGAAGATGTGCTCAGCCTTTGAAAGCCTGAAATGTACAGGAGCAGGGGGTGACAAGCGGTTTAACAATTACAGGACAGTACAACCACCTCACACGTTCCTGGTCCTTGGTCTGACCCAACTCCTGACCTGTTACACAATGGTAAGCAAATTCTTTTACTGTTCCGGTCCAAATCCTGCAGTCTGCATCCAGGCAAAACAGTCCTTGCAACAAAATCCTGTCTTGCTGAATGTTTTATGGGTAACCACAATAACACTGTTTCCTTCCTCTTGCCCACAGCAAGATCTTCTGGTACCACAGTCCCCTGAGGGACAAGGCTAAATGTGCCACGATTTGGCGACAGGCTGTGATCAGTGTATAGCAGTGGTGACCCACTTTCACTCTTTATTTTCTCCTCTCCTCTGTGGTTCTCAAAAATCACTTGCCTCTAGCATTGTCACTTCTTTAACTCCCAGCCTAGAAGATCTGCTGTGCCAGAGCACCCCATGACTCAGAGAGATCCAAAAAGCCTGAGCTTAGCAGCATGCCTACTGAACTGAGACAAATAAGATGAGCAGGTCAGTCTGACGAGCTAATCAGAACTCTCCTCTAGGAAAGATTATGCTTCCAGGACATACTCCACATATTGCAGAAAGCATGTGGAATAGTGCCAAGGCAGAGATACCAACTCCAGCATAACCCACGTTCTCTCAGTCTTGCACATCCTCAAGGACAGTTTGTCTTTTGACCTAACACTACAAACCTTCAGAAGTATAAAATATCTTCCTTTCCTTCTCAGTGGGGGAGTGTTTCTCATCCCATCATTTTCTCTGGTCCCAACACTAGGGATGTTGCAGCTACTACCAAAATGTCTCCAAGTGCCCAAGACAAAGAAGGTACAGGACTGTCCCTCTGATATTCCTCATTTCTCCATGTGAGCCCATAAGGCCTGTATTTGTGACCCCAGTGAGTCTTGGAAGGTTACTAAGCTATGGCAACAGAACTGAAGTTATTACTTCCCTGTCTCAGGCAGGAAGAGCACATGCTGTGACAGAAGAGCTGCAGATGGTACCTATTGGGTCTATACAGCTTCATGAACGTCATTTCAACTTCAATTCCAGTAACATTACCTAGACAAGCATTCTCAAGTCTGAAACGCATTGTTCCTCTCTCTATTTTTTCTCGATCACCCTATGGCACATTTCTCAGTCTTGAAAGCACAAGAGAAGATCTCAGCTGAAAGAGCAAATAAACTGCTGATTTACATTCCCGTATTTTCTAATCTGAGCTTGTCTTACTTAGACAACCATACAGTGCTTACTGTTTAACAGTAAAAATATAAAATATAATGTTCATATATAATGTTCATATATATATTGAACACAATATATATGTTCAAATATAAAAAATACACCATATTGTCTAAATGATGCTCTGGGACTGCCTCACTGTTCAGACCTAGCAGTGGCCATATCCATTCCATGCGTGGTCTGGCCTTGTGTGGCTTTGGGAGAATGGCAGATCACTGCTGAATAGCAGCCCCTCTCTGCCACGGTTCAGTACTGATCCACATACCACTGGTCAACACATTTGTGAACCCCTTTGGAAAACAAAAATTACACAGCCCTTCTAAGAGTCATTAAATGACTTAGCCAGATCTTGTTTTGCTTTGCTTCCCTTATGATTTGTTTGGGAGAATCAATGCTAAGTGTCCATTTCAGAGTATTTGAAGATTGTTATTTTGCTTTGGGCCACAAGTGAAACAGCCATTTTTAGTTCCACCCTTCTTTATAATTTTTGCATTGGACAGGAATAGTAAGACTCTGCATACTGATACCTGCATGCTAAGGAGAGATCTGTAAGAAGAATAACACTGTCCTTATCTGCAATACGGCATTTCAAAAAGACTTACCTACCACTGTCCTTTCGTTATTGTAGCACCAAATTTAAATGCAGGTCTAACACTGAAAATAAATAAGCAGTGGCTTGTGTGTGCGTGTGGTGTGTGTAGTGTAGCAGATACTGGGGCAGATCGTCAGCTGGTGTAAATCAGCCTAGGTCCATTGACTTTAATGGAAACTTGCCAACTTACCCCA
Source organism: Acanthornis magna (assembly GCA_036785705.1). Taxonomy (NCBI): domain Eukaryota; kingdom Metazoa; phylum Chordata; class Aves; order Passeriformes; family Acanthizidae; genus Acanthornis; species Acanthornis magna. The sequence continues at coordinate 11,028,756 of JAWUZG010000063.1, read as the reverse complement.
GCTGAGAATCTGATTATTGTTTTGCAAGTTCTTGCATTAAAGATAAGCATTCACACCCTGCTCTGTTACACTGGTATAAATGGGAGTAACTTCACTGAAGACTCGGTAGTCTTGCTAGTTGTACCTTATCCAAAAAGCAGAATTCAGTTCAAAATTTTAATGATGGTTAAAGCAGTCTTTACCTCTACTACATTTCATCTCTCCCCTTTTCCTTACAAAAAACAAAAAAAAGGTAAGAAGGGAAAAATATCAGTCTGTCATGGAAAATCTCAACTAAAATTTTTTTTCTCTGACTCTCATTTCCAGGCTTTGTGCAAATAGTTTATTTGATTTGACACCTCCTGCACAAAAGGTTGCCCCTTCTGTTCTATCAAAGCTGGTATCAAGAAAAGAGAGAGAAAAATCGCACAGCTGGTAATACAGAGAACCCAAAAATATACAAAGACGTACCAGAGGGAATAGTCATCAACATAAAGTGAACAAGCACCCAGACTATTGATTACATGCTGCTCACAGAACACTAGGCATTTCTGCCAACTTCTTTCCACTCTTACGCTGAGCTGCAGACAGCATGTTGTACTTTGCATCATCAGTTTTGATGAATAATGCACTGATAAACACTGCAGCCAATATTCTGGAGGAGCTGAGAAGCCAGATGTCATCTGGACCTCCAATAGTTTTAACCCTGGGTCTCTGACAGACACTGAAATAAACACTAGACGCACACTGCAGAATGTGCGATGCCCAAATGTGAGGTTAGGCACAATACTACACTGGCAGGCATAGGAAAAATTAAGGGACACTGCAATCCTTTCACTAACAACTTCCTGAGATACCAAAATAGTGAGAAGGCAGCACCCTGTTGTGAGCTGCTCCCTGGAAACACCTGCCAGGTGCAGCATCCCCATGTCAGCAGGGGTGTCCGGACAAAAGGAATGCCATTATCCATGTCAGCTTGGCCCTGCAAGCTGCTGCTGGCTCCATGTTAAAGGCACTGAGAGAGGGGCTGGGCAGACCTAGCCCCTTGAGGAAGCAGGATCCTCGTTCGGAAACACGGATGAGTTCTTCCCATGGCTGCGGCTGGATGTGTTAGGATGTTAGGATGGCAGTCAGCTTTGCACCTTAGCAATACCCCAATCTTTCTGCTCACAGGCAGCAACACAGAGCAAGGGTTCTCAAGCCCCTAAGCTTTATTTGGTATTTATTTTACCTGCATCCTCACCAGTGAGGCTTAAGTGTTTTAAGCAACCTGTGGATCCCTTAGCCCTCCCCCCTCCCCCATAAGGCCGATGCTCAGGGGACCTTGAGACCTGTGAAGGTTTCATTTCAGTGAGTCTCAGCAGCACCAGGTTCCATTTAAAATCTCACACAGTTTAGCCATATCAGCAGTGAGATTATGCAGTTTTGGAAGTAAACTATTCTACCCACCCACCTCAATAATCCAAGATCTCAGCATGCCATGTAAAAGTAAAACTTACTTTTTTTTAATAAATGAGGGGAGAGACTCTCCCTTTCCCAGAATTACACCATAAAGGGCTCATTGCTAACTCGAAATTCTGTTTAAGGAAGATCTGCTTATATAAAAAGCCAAATTAGGCTCTCAAAGGCTGAGTGTATGCCTAAGCAATGGAAGAGCGGTTTCTCTCTGCTGGCACTGCAGCACTGCTAGGGTCAGGAAGCCCCCTCATGGTTTGCTCACCAGGAGGAGGGTTGTATGATTTGAAGCATCCTAAATGTTCTGCTTTATTTTACCACCAGAATTTTCTGAGAAAGGCTGCCAGTCAAAAGGAATATATGTGGCTTAAATGTGGAAGTGTTTTCCCTCTATTCACGTTCACCACTTACTTTTGCACCTGAGTAACCATAGCTGGCAAATTCTGTAAGACATGCCCTATTCCCATATTGAGGGGAAATCCAAAAATAGGAAACATGCTCCTTATAATACTATTTCTTTTCCATTCAGCTTGTCAAATAATTGGCAAATGTGAAGCATGAATAAGGACCTCTTAAAGGTATGAAACAATCCAAAAAGAAAACTGGCATGCATGTGAGAAGTGGTTAAAACAAAGTAGTAGATCAGGAAATGCTTACATAGATAAGGGGTAAGCTGTAAAAAGGCAGAGGCAGTGACTACAGTGGAATTTCAATTATACTGACATTGATGGGCATAGCAGTAGTGGAGTCATTAAGGATGGATGCGTGTTTCTGAGTGCAGTACCAAACAGTTTTTTCGGTTTGAGGAGCAATCAACAAGACCAGGGGCTATTTTGGACTTAGTCCAAGGAAATGAGACTAGGTGAAATGAATAATATGGAAGATAATAAACCCTTAGGGCTAGGTTATAATATCATCACATTGGAAGCACTTCTGAAAATATTTGTGAATGGTTATAAAAGTACAATAATTCTGAGGACGGAATGAGTTGTAGAAAGTTGATTGGAATCAACTGTTTGTGGACAATAATGGAAAAGCATGCAGTATTTAAGAAATGGAGAGACTGCTATTTCTACTCAGTTTATTAAAATCAAAGTCAAAATGATAGAAAAAACAAGTTAATGTGGCCTCAAAAAATGTAATAAAGGTATCAAAATGCTTTCCTTATTTAAAAGGCCAGGCATCCTTGAAAAATGGGAAGGTTTGGCAGTTTTAAAATGAATGAGAACAACATCGAGAGAATACCAACAATGAATAATATCCATTAAATATTTCAATCAAGACTGAAGCCAAGCTGCTCAAGTGTATGCATGCAATGTAAATGGCAAAGAAGAAGAAGAAAAAAAAAGAAAGATCATAGTGAAACATGGAGCACTCATTTGTATCTATTTCCACAAATAAAAGGACCAGTGCTCAGCCTTTCATTCTGAGTAGCTCCCATGGCTACAGCAGAGTGAGGGCAGGAGTTGGGGCTATGCAGGGAGTGCACCCTTAAGGAAGCTGCTGGCAGTGGGAAACCAGGATAACTATTATCACAGGTGCTCAAGACCACTTAAAAATGGACACACAAGAGCTGGCACTGGGTCTACCCCGGAAATATGGTGGCTATTCTCTCTTGCTGTGACAACATGGAAGATTCAAGAGGAAGAAGTGTATCTTGACCCAAATGGTTAAATGGCCAGAGATATGGTTCAGGCACACACATTCCATTTCACAGAGACACAGCCAGGTACTCTGCCTCTCCTTGGATGGCTGCTGCATCCAGGTGACAGGTGCTGTAACCTTTCCCAGTGAACCAACTCAGCACTTCCCAGTTTACCTCTGCTTTAGGCTGCCTTAGGCTGCTTTCTGAGCAAACTGGATCTTCTTCTGAACACCAGTTTCTCATACCAGAGAGGCCCCTTTTCCTTCTGCTCAGCTAGTGATGGGAGGGCCAGAGTCATCTGGCTAAACCTTACTCTGGGAAGGAACGGGAAGATGTTGCCTGATAAGAGACCCAGCAGAGAGATGGACAGACAGCAGCTGTGAAAACAGGAGGCTTTGTGGTGGGTAAAGGGGAATGTGCTGAGGGAGGTACTTTGACTCCTCCCGAGGAGAAACAGGATGCCCTTGGTGAGAGCGTGCTGCAGTCAGCAGAGAGCTTGGCCAGGCAGAGCCTGGGCTGGTCATGCCTGGCTGAGCAGCACTTCGTGCCCCTGTAGGGATGTGTTGTTCAGCTGGCAGCATCTCCTGCTGCTGTACACAGCCTGTGACAGGGACTGCTGCTTCTCCCTGGGAAGGAGGGACCAGAGCCTTCCTTCTTCCTTCCCCACAGTCATGTATTTCTCAGCCCACATCACCAGTCGGCTACACCATGAACTCCAACCTTCTCCAGTACCCAGAAAGGCTGGAATGACTTATTTCAGTTCAAACTTGCAAAGTGCAGAGCTCAGGATGCCAGAGTGTATTTCATATCCCAGATTTCAAAGCAGGTCTCATCAACCAAGCTCCAAGACAGCTCTTCTGATTTTATAGAGTGCTTAAGCTGAGGACAAAATGGTGGCTTTTCCTCTGCTGCACTGATAACTATAAAACAGACTCAGAATCTAAAAAAAGACCAATTTAATTGTGGAGTTTTTCCTTCAGCTACAAATTCTGGCCTCCATGCTGTCCAAGTACCTTCAGAACAAAAGACCGTCATGTTGTTTCAAAGATAAAAACGAAAATATTTTGTCCAGTTACACGTTGTGGCAATGAATCCAGCACAAATTAAGCTTACCAAGTCGCCAGATAGATGGGGAACTTTTAGTTTTTTGTTGGGGTGTGAAAAGTGTCAAGATATGAGCAAAGATCATTCCTTTGTGTGACATCGTTCACCCATCTCCTCGGAGAGAGAGGACGGCACTGTGCGAAGCTAGAGTTCATTGCATGAATCCTCTCTCCCTAAGCCCTTTGGCACCTATCAAACATTGAGCATCCCCCACCTCTCCCCACAGCCTCCTCTCCCTGCAGTAGCTGCACCACTGATTCAAATGCCTCACTGGAGCTTGCAGGACCCCTACTAGCCTCTACTGTAAGCTGGCCTGAGGAGATGGTTCACACTGTGCTCACAAAACCCACAGAACTCAGTGGAAATTTCAGCCCTGAGATAATGATACAAATTTCCATGTGCCCATAAAGCACTCTGAAAAATTAGCAGGGAGAGTGCAAGATCATGCATACCTGTGCAGAATTACTCGTCACCTAGGCGGGGAAGCAGAGACGAGGATGTAAAAGGAGGAAGTAAGTGCAACAGCAGGGCTACATTTCTCTCTCTAGAAAATGCAGAACTATGGAGGTGCAAACAATGCTTCCCAAAGAAAATGGATACGTTCTTTTTTAAGTTAAGTCTGGAGAAAACAAGACTGGCAGTGATCCATGAGACCCTGGAAAGCTCAAATCAGGATGTCCTCCTTTTCTCATAGCATCCGCATAAATGAGGAACAAAGAAAGGATCGTGTAAGTGCAGAAACCAGACTAAATTATTACTTCAGTTTTTAAAACATTCTACCGCACAGCCTGGCCATGAAGAAGAGCAAGCCCCAGCCTTTGTGGCAGTAGAACCTGCCACATATTTGCCCTGGGTAATGAGCTCAGAGGAGGAGATTTGAAAGAAGACTTTGCATTGTTCGAGGAGGCTCTGGAGCAGAGGGAGGGTGGAATTCCATCTGTTCACTTCCGCGCGGTTCAGTGAGCTGCTTCACTTTTAATGGTTCACTAGGCTGTGACACTTAGCAGAAATTACGGTAAATGTTTTTTAAAACCTTTACATTATCATTTAAGAAGCCGCATGACAAGATCACTGAAAAGCTAACCCTTTGATCTCTGTCTCTTGTGAGGTTTTTTTGTCTGATAATGGAGACAATGTACCATGTGCTATTGAGGCTGGATAATCTGTTGATGTGCATACGTTCACTTTGTCCCCTGTCCTAATGACATTCTCTATAGGTTTTTTTCATGCCATTGCAAAAAAAAAGCAGATTTTTTGCCCTTAAAATCTATAGTCACCTCGGCAGTTTCCAAACAGCTCTTGGCACGTTAGGAGAGCTTACAAATAGCTCGCACTCCAGCTCAGATAGGAAGTACCCCATGTTACCGATCAGGTGGAATTCCACTTTGCCTGCTTGAGTGACTCTGTGAACAATGTAAATCATTAAGTAAGTCTTTGAAACAGTGCAGAAAGGTGGTGGGGGAAGGGAGCCCTGTATCTGGTGCTTGTCCAGTGCAATTTCACATGAGGACTGTTTATTTTCCATAAACCTTAGAAGAAGACCAAATGGTAGTCAACAAACTCAGTCTGACTTGAACACTGAGACAGTGTAAATGCTTATACTCTTCCATGTTTAATCAGCATTTAGGGTATTTTTTCTCTCCTTACATTTTCTCCTTTTCATCAGAGTTTTCAGCACTTTATTGGTCTTTCCCATCTGGAGAAAAGTCTATGGAGTGCCTGGAAGACTTGGAGCAACCATTTGGATATCTTCACTGCTGTAGAAATTGGCAAGAAGTACCAAGAGAAAATCTTTATCTTTTTGCAAAGAAGGGAAACAAGTACAAATGAAGTCAGGCTCCCCACAGATGCATGGCTCACAAAGCTCTCTGCTGCCTTTGCCCTGGTCAAAGGAAAAAGTTCACAGCTTCTTTAGACAGACAACACTCCCCCATCAAATACACTGCACAGGCAGCATGTCTCAAACACAGGCAGCCTGAAAAACAAATATAAGCTACAAATTCCAGACCTTAGAGATCATTCTTAGGTTCTCAGACCTTCAAGAATTAAATATTAAAGACTGTTTTGGTGTTGGGGACAACTATGTGCAGATTCAGAAACACTTTTTTGCTTTTATCAGTTTTGTCTGATCCAGGTCATGGACATGAGTTCACAGCATGAGTTCAAGCCCTCCACTATGAGAAGATATTCCACAGGAATTAAATATCTCAGAGATAAAGATTCTGAGCTGGGGTGGTGTCCACAATACTGGCTTCATTCTGTTCACATTTTACCAAGGAGCATGGTTGTCAGCACACTTTGCAAGTAGGAATTTGGCCATCACAAGGGTAAATTCTGCTGTAAAATATAGTTAAAAGAACCCAGTGAATTCTTGCTATATCTCTGCTATGGTGTTGACCTTCTTGATGAAAAATGCCCATTTTCCTCCTGCAAGGTGGAATCTACCATAAAAGCAAAAGAATGCTCAGACCATTGGTGAGAAGACTGATTACTTGCTGAGAAGAGACAAGGAGAGGTCATCAGAGAGGGAAAATAAGAAGGAAGCAAGGACTGCAGCTGAATTTCAGGTGGAAGACCGTGATACTTTGGATAAACCAGTAGTAATCAATAGGAAGGAAGTAGATGGGCTGGTTGGGATTCCAGCTGTATCTTAATTTTGTCCCCTCTAGCTGCTGACTTGAGTAAGTTACTAGTGACCTTGAGAATTTGCCTGACATCTAAAACAGCACAAACAGATTAAACAGAAGCAAACAGCTAAATGTTGGCACCACCAGTCTATTTTGTATTGCTCCCTGTATCACCACTGTGCTATCCTTTGCCCATGATCCAAGATCAACCACGCAGCTCAGGAACATCCAGGCTGGGGAAGCCCCCACATGGCACTGCTCATAACTTGGTTGCCTCTGGCTGGCTCTGATTTGTCTCAAGAGGGCACAGAGCAAGACACTCTCATCTACCCTCCCTCCACCCTACTGAAATGTGTTTTCAAATATTTCTTTTCAAGAAGTCACCAAGTCTGTTTTTTCTTCCCCTCCTGAGGATTTGTAAAAGCTCATTTGAACTCCAATGTCCATGTGTTGGTGCAATGGCCAGTGAATACTTTATTTTACAGGGACATGCTGCCTCTCAAACTAAATGTGGAATCCTTCCTGCAGAAATATCCCTATCACATGAAATTGGAAAAGCATGGCCAATATAGAGCAAATAAATCTATCTGCATGTGGACTTTGACTGGTATCAAACTGGCTCATTTATTGCCACAACTCTTTGCTGGGAGATTTTTGTTCTGCTGTAGAGCTGCTAAATTCCCCTTGAGTACTATTAGTGTTGCTGCTTTTTATGTCTCTCTCCATGACACTACTCAATGCAAGTTATAATTAACTCAAAGAAAGTAGAAGGGGATGGACTCTGTCTGTTTAGGGGGAGATGGGTACAGATTGGGAAAAGATAATGCCAAACAACCTTTGTGCTTTCTAGTATCCCCTGAACCTCGATTATTTTTAGACCTCACCTTTCTACTGAGAGGCTGCCAAAAGCCTGTTGTCTGCTGCAAAACTGCAGCAATCAGGACTGATTTTCAGGGCTGAGGGAGGACTCGAATAACTTGACTTGTAAGACCTTTGTACTGGCCTTTTGCACAAGACTAGTTTTTAGCACTGGAGGAATACAGAAGCCACCCCTGGCTGAGATCCTAGTATCAAAGGTGAAAATGTGTCTGTTTTCCAGCAATACTGGAAAGTCTGGAGAACAATTTACTGCTTAACTATTAAAGATTTAAACACCAAATGCAGGACCTACACTAATCCCATAGGTCTCCATGTATGGGTAGGCACATGAAAGTTGAAGGGCTCGTATGCAGCTCAGGAGGGCAAAGGCAGGCTGAGAGAGGATAGCACAGGATTTCTGAAGGTGCATGAACATAAAGAGAAGACTGGCAAAGTTTCTCAATTTCTTAAAGTACTGAATTGTGGAAGAAGAAAGGGGTAGAAAAACTAGCAAACTAGTGATCATACATGCTTTGGACATAGAAATTATTCCCCTGGCAGCAAACAGTGAGTGCTAACACGGTCTTTGTGCTCAGCTCACAGAATCTTTGGAAGCTGACAAGAAAAAATTAAGTGTCCTTACTGACTTTGACATCTCTCCTGCAGGTAAATACAGCCATAAGCAGCTTTATATAGCTGAGTAAACCTACCGAGTTCAGCAGGACCACTATCATGTGCACATTACTCACATGGGTCTCAGTAATGCACACTCACAGTCTAAATAGTTGATACTTTTGAGCTATTCAAAAAAGTGAGTTTCTGAACCAAGAAGCCATTTGAATAACTAGTGTGCTATTTTGATCTGCATTCTAATTTGAAAGCTCATCATTATTTACACGATAAATATAAACGGTGCATTTGGAGTTGTTATAGTCCATCATGTAAATCCGTATTTAAGCATTATGAAAAAGAGGATTTGTGACTCAGTAGATCATATTAGCTGTAGAGCAGTTATTCCTGTTGATCAAATCTATTTTCTTACTGCCCAGTGTGCATCAAGTCCATGCGATAAAAAATCCTTATGACATATTTACTGCTGTGTGAAATGATGTGGTCATTTTTAATTTCTTTGAATTTTTCCTATAATATTCTAAGCATCTTGGCATTCTCTGAGGGGAGCAGCAGTCTTACTCTTGGTGGCCCTCCTTGATCTCAGCTAGATGACCATGAGCTCCTACAGGTTCAAATACATTACTAGAAATATTTTGCCCCCCACTTGGTGATGGCTGTGATGCTCTGTGAGTATGTCCTCCCCACGAAAAAAAAATGCCCACTCCATCTACCCCTTTCCCAGAAAGAAAACATCAACTCTCTACTCTTAGTTCCCTTGTTTTGTGCCATTATCCCACTGATTCACCACACTTGTTCACTCCAATAGCCTGGTAGCACTCAGAGCTGGTCTCCTTGCCCTGAGACTCTTTTGTGAAGTTGATTCAGTAGAAATGAGCTTGGTGGTCTCCTGTCACCACTGCTCCCTGGGGCACTTCATTCTGCTGCTAACACTGACCCTACAGCAGTGGCTCAGACAACCACTGGCTCTGCACTACCAGAGGAATAGGCAGTCAAGAGGTACACCCATTTTCCTTCTGTTCCTCCCAGGCAGGCAGATGAAGGTATCTCCCACATGCTGAAAAATATCTACAGCTGGTGCTGAAGGAAGAGACAATCTCTTCTAGCTGGTGCACAGCACTGCACACTTTTCCTGCTTCATGCTGGGTCAAAAAGACCAATTTCATTCTTCTTGCTGCTGTTGTCTATGCAGCATCAAATACATGTGCATTCAGAGAAGACTTTAAATGTAAATCAGAGATCAGCTTTAGCATGACCATTCCTCCCTGTTTCCGCCGCAAGTGCAATCAGAAGATACCTGCAATTACTGTGACTTTATTTATATGGCACGAAGTTTTTAGGGACCATTAATGAGCTAACATTTTTAGGATATCTTAACTGCCACCACTTTGTGTACATTGTCCTTGTATGCTTAAAGGGGAAACAGAGATAGATTTTTGTCCACTCAGCCTCCTGCAGCAGAAGGACTCTGTTCTTTCCACTGTCTCCAGTTTAAGGCTTGTTTTGCCAACGAAGGGGTAACAAACTTCAGTCCAGATTATCAAAGATTTCTAGAAACCTACACACTTCAGAAAGCTAATGCTTCATTATTAAAACTGAGATTATCTTTACAAAGCCCCAGTGGCTGTTGCTGATAGCCAAAGCTTGTAAAAGACCCCCAGAAATCCTGTTTCCATCTGAGATGAGGACAGCAAACAGTGGGGTCCCACCCCATGCACTCCTGGGCATTTCGACCTTCTTGAGTAAAATCTGAAGCAGTCTAAAGCTGGGAGATGGGTCAGAGAATACTGAAGGAAGATGGAAAAGGTAAGACAAATGAAATAATAGAATAAGAGCAACATTTTGCCCAGCAGATGTCTGATATTCCCACAGTCTTGTTACCTTTGTTTAAATGTTTGAATCAATTCTCTTAGTTTAATAAACAAAACAGGTGCAAAATCTGCAGCTAAGTGTTAGGAGTGCATGTCAAGGCACAACAAACATCTCCATCTCCACTGAGACTGTGTTTTTTGGTCCAGGATGTGAAACTTTTTGTTAGAATTGTTCCCAGATTATATCCCACTGGCCCTGATTACCTTGATGTCGGGAAAATGTCTCAAGGGACGTAAATTGCCTGGAATCATTTGCAACAGCTGCCAGCAACTGCAATTCTATGTTATTACAAAAGCAATCTCCCTTCCCGGGAATTTGATTTGCAAAAATAGAAGAATTAATAGAAATAGAAAGAAAGGTTTTAAAATAAGATCAGTTTCCAAAAACCAGGCACCCTTTTTGACACAAGTATCCCTTATGCTCTCAAATGGGAATAATTATAGAAATGACTGTCACAAGATGGTACCTGCTTATGAAAAATAAATCTCTCCCTTGAATTTAGGCAGGCTTGAGTCAATATTTCTTGCAGAAGAAATCTCTCTTTTAAACTCAGTATATTTTCTGGAACAATGGATATTGAATTGTGTCTGTTAATATAATCACTTGACATCTACCATTTTGTATATTTCGTGTTCCAGTGAAACCTTCTCTGTATTGCTAATGAAATAATTTTTTTATGTTCTCAATAATCATTATTCTCTTTAATGAAAAGATAGGGCAGATCTTTCAGTCCTTACATGTGGGAATAATTTCTTCCCTCACATTGCTTTCTTGAGTTACTTAAGCTGACTTGAGTGAATTAAAGTTTTGTAGGGATGGCTTGTTCATAACTTAAGTACTAATTGACATCTGTTTCAGAACATGACATTCTGGAATAAACCCTACTTTAAGATATTATTGCAATTACGGTTTTTATAAGAATTAGTGTAATTATGTTTGGGATAGTAAGTAATAAGCCATTGCAGTGGAATTTAAGGCAATGTCTCATACCAGCTGCCTTGGAAAATCTTCTGTCAGAGACAGTGAGAAAGATTTGTCCTGAATCACATAAAACATCTCCCACAAATATGGTGAAATTAAAGGAGACTCAAGATTTTGTCTATTAGTTTTAAGTCACAACTACTACTAGTCCTTGGAAATTTAGGAGTTCTGGTAGCCCAGATGAAAAAAAAAATATTTAATTTCAAAGTCTTTGCATCTGAAAAAGAGCCAGGTCCGGATACAGTGGTCAGTATAACAAGTAACTGGATGGATAAAGTGAGCCACTAGTACTTTATTTCCTATCCCCTGCTCTGCCTCCTCTCTAACACCCAGGTAACTGTCAGAAAGGGACCCAGCTATTACAGATGACAAGGGGTAAATGCCTTCATGTCGTCCTCCAAAGGTTAAGGTTTACCAACCCCAGTTGGAAGCCACAATCTCCAATAACCATTAATCCACTAAACTCCAGTATGAGTGAACGTATTTATGGCTGCAGTCACTAAAGGGTGAAATAAAGATTAGTTTTTAGTTAGGAACGCAAAGCTTTTTAGATCAATACAGACCCACTGCTGAAATCAATCTAAAGTTTGGAATTTTTAAGTAAAGATTTACTGGGCTTCCTTGTACAGTTAATTTTCCAAAGGGAGAATAGTCTCAGCAATGTTACATAGTAATCAAATTGAGTAAACACTAGTCAGTTCGTAAACTGACCTCAGTTATGCACATAGCAAATGAGTGTACAGCAATAAAAATACCCATAATGTGGATAGTAAACTTGCCAATAAACAGGTAAAGCCAAAATGCACATATAGACTAACATGATAAAATATTAGTAGCTACATTTGCCTATTTGGAAACATAAATAATCAATAGACATTAATAATGAAGTTGTTCATGCATTTCTTTATTACTGTGCATATTAAGTGTTTCAATTATTTCTACTTAGTTTGATAGATAAATGTATATGTACAATTTTGCCTTGAAAAGAACATAGGATTACTCTTCAAAACAACAGCTACTGTTTAGATGAAAGAACAAGTGGACTGGAAATACACAGCTTGTTATACCCCTCTGCTGTTCATGTTTGATGCATGTATACAATTTATTATGCAATTTCTTGAGATTTGACAAAGTAATTGTCTGGCAAACCATAGCTTTAATGATGGTTTTTCTGCTTCAGACAAAAGGTCTGAAGGTAGTGTAGGAAAATGACTTAATAGATCAGTGTCTATAAATGCTGTTAATGTGTATTATATATGTATATTTGCAATGGTAACCCAAGTTATTTTCTGAGTTACCGCACAATATGTTGTGAGATTCCATGTGGTAAATTCATTTTTGTCATCAGAGTTACTGCATGAAATCTTGTATGTTGAGCTGTAACTTCCAAAATAACTCGGGTCACTGCCCTAGTTTTATTCTGGGTGTCTGTCACTGGGAGCTCTTGACAGTGGACCTGAGGCTGTGAAAAAGCCTGGATGTTACAATAGTGCCACAGTGGCTTAAAAAAGACAGAATCTCCATTGTTAACCCCATTTCAAAGAGTATATCACTTGGCACTTAAAATCCATTCAGGTCTGAAACCAAAATCAAGGAGCAATATATAAATTTCCTTTTAATCTTATTCTTTTTAAATCATCATGACTACTCTTGAGATAAGCACCACAGAAATCCTAAGGTTTTATTATTTTAAACACTGTTGCAATCTTTTGTAACTAAAATATGTCTAATTTGAAAAGAAAAAAAAAAGAAATTTCTCAGCAGAGGGATGTTCTTCCTTTTGCCTGTCTCCTAGTTTTATCATCAGTAAAATACTAGTGGGCCAGATTCACAGCTTGTGTGAGCAGTCCCTTTATTTTAGCAAGAAACTGTCTGCTGATGAGCTGTATCCAAAAGAAGTTAAAATTGAAGCATTTTTTCATTTTTCTCCAGTGTTATTTCTCAGCTCTAGAATATTTGGGATGTTTATTTATATCTTGGTGTAAATGAATATGAGGCTTTGGGCAGACAGGAAGATGCTATCTTGTGAGCAATAGGTACATGAAAATCACCCTGGCAACTTGAGCATAAGAAAAAAAAAAAAAAAAGACTATTAAATTCTCGTGACTGGGCTCCAACATCAAGTGTGGCTTTATTCTATTTCACCACCATTTTTTAGAATTAATGATATCTACCTTCACACCCACTTTTCTTACCTTTGATACAGGGCTCATGAATGAGCTTGTTGATATCAGAGAAAACTGAAGTCTCTTCTTAATCCTTTGGCACAACAGAAATAGAGCTACTGTTGATCCTCTCACTTTTCCCATTTGACACTATGGAAATCTTTGAAAAGGTGCAGGGGAACAATTTCCGGCTGTGAATGGCTGGCATATCCCTCCTGACAAAGCAGACCATAGACGATCTGCTTGCATTCCAAGGCAATGTCACTCAGCGCCAAATACAAGGATATTTTTATTACGTGAACTAAATGCTGGGCTGAAACAGCTGGCTGGTGACACACAGAGCCCTGCCAGCCTTTCAGTGACGACTTCTTTTCGGTTTCTGCTGCCTGGGCCAGATTTGAACCAGAAAGCTGGACACAACTTCCCACTTTGCTGAGACGCAGAGAAACGCTTCAGCAAAGGAAAGGGATCCTTTTCTTTCTCACATTTTCTCCCCAGACTATCTGCTAACAAACTTATATAATCCCTGGAGAAAAAAAAAAAAAAAAAAAAAAAGTGGTATTTTTACAATGCTACACCAACCTCAGGTTGCTATTTTGCAGTTGGACCTGGTGGGAACGACAGAAGACTTGTTAATCTGGATAGCTGGTTGGGTTAAACTGGAGCCACTGCTGGATTTCACCAAAATGACCCTCACTTGTTGGTTTTCTTGGTTATTCCCCAACACCAGTTACGGGAATAACGCTTGACCTTACTGACTACATAAAGTTAAAGATTACCTGGTTTTAATCCCATGAAGCCCTGTCTTTATGTTTCGTGTTTGTGTTTTTTCTCTCAGCGAACTAATTCGAATTATGACATCCTGACTTTAAAAATACAGTTTGGAAAATGGGAGAAAGCAGCACATTCAGTGTTTCCCAGAGGTGGTAAATTTGGTTACTGAGAAAGCAACAACACATTATCTCCACAGAGAGATCAAGACAGATCACCTTCTTCCCCTCTGCAGCTGAACAAGACTGTGCTATTTAGGTACAGCCCCAGTCTTCAAGCAGCCAGGTCAGAAGGTGCTCTGTGTTGTCTTAGAAAGATGGAGTAAAGCAAGGGGAAACCATAAATCTTAACGCTTATTTCCTTTGTGTTTTCATACATATGCCCCCAAAATTGTTAACGAATAAGCATCTTGGTAGTCAAAGATAATGCCACCTTTTATTTTCTATCGTTATTTCCCCATGAGGGACTGGACATCCAATGAGTCTTCTCTGCCAAATACAAAGGAAGAAGACAATCCTGGGGCCATTAAAATGGAGCACTATGGGAAAGATTTCTGTCCCCAAAGCACTTCGATGTGATGGAGAACAAAACTCTTTGTCAGCAGACTTTGCTTGAAAGGGATTTTAAAAAATTTTTGCAACTCCTCTCTCCCTTAAAAACTGATAGTACTCTCTTGGGGCTTATGAGAGCCACATTAAACCTGTGGATTATATATTTCTTCAGTACAAAAATGTACTCTAGCCACTGCAATCCACTTAGCTCCTGTTGCTCTGAAGCTTGCCCTTTCCCCCATGTGTCTCAAAATGCTGCCTCAAGAAACCAAGCAATTGGGATGGAACACTGTCCCACATGCAGATAGCTCCTTGCAAAGCCTGACTGTGACTTTAGAGCCACCACAGCATCACTTGCACCAATGTATCCTCCTCTTAGTTTTGCAATGAATCCTCTGTGTACCAGACTGGGAAAACTCAGCCAAACTGACTGGCAAATGCAGACACATATCCCACAACAGGAAGGCATTCCCTTTCAAGAGAGTACTTAAGAATATGGTTTAAGAAATGCTTAAATGCTTTCCTGAACAGAAATGGACTTAAGCACAAGAGAGTATCCCTTAATTGGGAGTACAGTGCAGACACAATCACTAAAGCTTGTATTATGTGCCTGAAAATCGAGTCCCAGAGCGTAAGCTTTTCCGAGTGATGGTTAGAGGGTTCCTAGTTGTAGCATGGTTCTGTACAGAAGGATTTGCTTAATCCACCTTGCTTTTAGATTGCAATTTCCCCAAGCTTAGCTGCTTCTTTTAACAGTTCTGAGTTCTGCCTCCCCCCCAAGTTATTTTAATAACTCTTTCAGAGGAAATACCTTACATTTTGATATTTCAGAAGCTACTGGTTTTCTACAAACTTTATTCATGTCATCTTGATTGCACAACATTGCATTAAATGATTTTTTTAATGTAGTTTACTCTATTTCCTTTTTGTGGAATGTGAGAGGAGGAGCAACTTGCCTTCTAGTGCTCTTAAGATCCCTCATTTAGGGTCCTATGTAGCAGCACCCAGTCCACCCCCATCAGAGCTTTGGGTAAACAGGGCAGAATACTTAATAGTATTATGACTCTTTGTTACAATAAAATTTCTGTTTTGTATACATTCAGGCACAGAAACAGTACGTCTGTGAGTGTAAATAGAACCAGTCAGTATGTCTGGAGGAATCTCAAAGCACTAGGTAAGCATGGATTAACCAGGACACCATGTAGGTAATAAGGATGCCTGTGACACCTCTGGGGCCAGTTGTGCCAGCCTCTACAGTCACACAGTTCCAGTAGCCACTGGCACCACAATCATAATAATAAACATTCAAAAATACCCAGCTGGGTGAGGAGCTGGGCAGATGTGCTCAGCAGGGCCAAGGGACCACAAGCTGGGAGAGCCTTGGACTGCACTAATGAAAGCCCTTTTTAGCATTTGTTAACTGAAGCACAGAGATATTCAAGAATGCACCTGGGTCAAGGTTGTTACATCTACATTATTAGACTCAAGACAACTTTTTATTCTCTTGCCCTCCCAGCTCCTTGCAATGCCTCTCATCTCCTTGGTTTCCAGGGAAAGGGTTTCCTCAGAGAACAACAAAGCACTTTGGATGGTTCCCAGGTGCTAAACCAAAGTGTGCAAGCCAGCGTAGGTACAATCACTGTGTGTCAGTGGCAGGAATCCAGACGTCCAGACTCGTGGGTCTAGCAGCCACCACCACAGCCTCCCGAAACCTTCCAGTCCTGCCCTACCCTTAGACTGACACTGCCAGGGATGAAGTGAGAAGTGAATCTGTACTCCAGGAGCAGTGCACTGGGATGCCAGCTCTTCCTTCAGAAGTGTGAGCTTACAGACCTCCATGTCAGAAACTTCCAGGTGGATTATATACAACGTTCAGCAAGAGTAGCATTGGTAACAGCCACTACTGCTCTTGTTCATCTATTTGCACAGCACTTGTACCTCAAAAGTGCACTCAGACCTGTCCAAACAACAAACACGGCTTGCTGCCCAGCAAAAATGATCCAGCCCACCCATAGCCTTTAGTTTGTCCCCTCAAAAGAACTTTCTTTTCCTGTGGTGGCAGATCCCATCCACATCCAGGTGGCTCTGGTGAGCGCCAGCATCTCTGTTCTACCATTTGAAATGCGACAGGGGTAGAAATGCAGACTGTTGAGAGTTCAGCAGGCCAGATGACGTGCACAAAAGGCAAATTCTGTGCCCCAGAGAGGGGAGGCAGCTGAAGCTGTTTCTGACAGCAGTCTCAATGACAAAAGGGCAGGTGCTCAGAATTAACACTTATTTTGGTTCTTAGTAATAAAGATACTGTGCATATCACTTGATTTCTGACATGTGCCAGGATACCAGTATATACTGCAACAAAATCTGCAAAAATCCACCATAAAACATCAGTTGTGCAGAGATACATTTTATATCACAAGAACAGATAATAAAGGCATTAGAAATTTCTCTTTTCAGTAAAATTAATCTTACCAAAATGTATTTACCTTGTTTATTTACTGAGTTTTTTCCTTGGGATTTTAATGACCATGCCTTATCCTGTCTTGATAAAAGCCTCTTCTGCACCAGGACCTCTCTTCCTTAAATGGCAAGAAGTGATTTGGAGCTCGCAGTATTGACCTTCCCACCACAAGCCCCCACAATCAGACTTTGGTAAGCTGAGGAATCTGCAGGGATGGAAAGCTGAGCAAAAGGATGATGACTAAAAGCACAACACCTCCAAATCTCTGGCTTTGGAAAGATGAAAGCACATGCCACTGCCTGCTGTTCTTTGGAAATCCTGTTTAAGAATAGAGCCCTATAGTTATGATGGCGAAGGCTTCAGAGTTGTTATGTATTCAGCGACTCAGGGGAGATGGTCTTTGCTCCTGGTGGTTTCCCTGAAGTCTGTGATGGTTTTAAGTACATAAATTAGAGATGTGAAGTCCCTGCTTAAACCAAGTGTCAAGTATATCTATTTTTGCTCCAAAGGAAAAAATAGGTAATTTTACATGGTGCAGGTCTGGGAGTAACAGAAGAGGAAAGCAACCACATAGCATTTTCTAACAACAGCTGCCATCTGTAAGAGATGAATTTTAATTTTCCATTTTGAAATCAAGCATCCAACTTAGAAAGTTTGAAGTTTCCCTTCAAAATATTAAAGACCATTTAGAAAATACCATACCCATGACTTTTGGAAATATTTGTCCAATGTAATTCATAAGTGACCACAAATCATACGCATAAGTTAAGACTGAACTTTATTTCAACCCGAGTTAGTGTAGCAAAGTTAAATAAAAATTAACCAGGTCTTTTCACTAAAGAGCAAAACATACCAGTATGCTAGTCCAAGAAACTTGCTACCAGGATGTATTTTGGCAGCTTACAATGGTGTAAGTGTGTGTGACACATCAGTCAGTGCAAACTGATACAAAACCCCACGGGAATTATTTACAGCCATTACAGCAATAAAGTTCAGCAGCACAACCATGATATAAACATTGTTCTTCCCATCCACTACAGTTGGGAGATAACTCGCATCACTGAAGAAACCAGGCACTATCAAAATGGAAGCATCTTATAATTCACAATTTTCTTAATCTCAGAAGGGTCAAAATCTGTGTGGCCAACAGGATACAGCAGGGAGGGAGCCACAACTAGAGCAAATCAAAGAATACAGTTTTAGAAACAACATAGGATGTCATTTTGGGAAGAATAGCATGCCCTACAACACCAGCTGCCTTACCTCTCTTGGAAATTTCTTGCAGAAATAACTGACATCCAAAGGAGGGGGAAGGGACCTATCTGGCAAGGAAAAACAGAAAGGTATGGCAGAACTTCTTTATTAAGGTCACTAGAAAATAAATAAAAGCAAAAACTGCCTTGATGCCTTTCAGTTCCAGTCCTTTGCATTCCTGAGCAATCTGACTCCAGCTCTGTAAATGTATTGGCATCCTTGGCCAAGTCAAAGAGAAAGACCATGAGACCTGGCATTCAAAGTCCCACTCCTGGTGTGTATTTTAATTAACAGGAGCCTGAGCATCATCTGTGAAAGGGGATGGGGCTCGTGGCTTTCACACCAGGTAAAACTTTCTGTGAGTGCTTGTTCCAGTCTCCTTTCATGCGCATTTCATTCAAGGGCA